>JARHVA010003862.1:1402500-1497500 GCA_037957365.1 Torreya grandis
GATCATAGTGACATAGTTAGAGGGTTTCCTTGTGTCCATTTTGGTGATGACATTTTATAGGGTTGCATAGTTGGTAATTATCTTAAAGAGAAGTATGAAAAAACCAATCATGGAGAGCTATAAATATTTTTGAACTAGTCTACTGTGATATTTTTGGTCCTTTTTTGTAACTTTCATTTAGCAAGACTAGATATATTCTTACCTTTATTGATGATTTTTCAAGGTATACATGGGTGTATTTTCTTAATCAAAAGTCTAGTGTCTTTGATCACATTCATAACTTCAACGATATTTTACAAAAACATTTAGGTAAAGCCTTTTAGATTTTGCACATATATAATGGTGGTGAGTATGTCAACCATCATTTTGATAAACTTTAAACTTTAGAGGAGATTGAACTACAATGTATATTTTCATATGGTCCTTATAAAATTGGTGTTACAAAACACAAGAATATGTCTTTGAAGGAAATAGAAAAATGTATGTTACACTTTAAATATTTTACACCTTAATATTAGGCTAAGGCCATCAACTATTCATGTTATATCTAAAATTGGTTTCCTCATAAAGCATTGAAAGGAGTGACACCTTATGAAGCATTAAATGGTTAGAACCCCAAAATTAAGCATTTTGGAATTATTGTATCTCTTGCTATGATCTTCATTCCTAAAAATAAACATAAGGAACTATAAATTTAGATTCAATTTTACATCATTGGATATCCTGAAGGTGTTAAGAGATACAAGCTTCTCCATCCCACCACTTATGAGTTGTTCATTAATATAAGTGTCAATTTTTGAGAGGGTCCTTTAGACTCCACACTTGACACTTCTCCATCTTCCTTAGACTCATTAGGATTTGATGATAGTTCTAATGATTTAAATATGCTTGAGGAACTTTCTAAAGATCTAGATTCTTCTTCTAGTTATGGAGTTATGAGTATTAATGGGGACTCACCTCCTCCCTCTCCTAGACACTCATAAGAGGATGAAGAATATCTGCCTAAATATTTGAATTTTAGTACTCTTTAGGATATAAAAACACTACAAAGTGCTATCCATTGGGTTG
Source organism: Torreya grandis (assembly GCA_037957365.1). Taxonomy (NCBI): domain Eukaryota; kingdom Viridiplantae; phylum Streptophyta; class Pinopsida; order Cupressales; family Taxaceae; genus Torreya; species Torreya grandis. The sequence goes on from JARHVA010003862.1 coordinate 1,403,569, forward strand.
GAGATCCATCAAAAAAGAGATGGACACATTCATAGTTTAAAAATTTCTTCCATTCATTCATTGCATTTACTTCCATTCTACAATCATTTTATGAGGCATATGACACTCCTTGGTGAGATACTATGACATAAAAGGATTATAGTTCCTTGCTTATGAACAATAATTGGTATTTGATCCCTATTCCTAAGGGTATAAAACTTGTTCGAAGTAGATGGATCTATCAAACAAAATTTATAGCAGAATAGTTTATAGATAAGTTTAAATCATGTTTGGTAGAAAAGGGTTTTTCTCATGTAACTAATGTTGAATATAATTATAAATTTTCCCCAATTGCCAAAATGAACTCAATCTAAATCACTCTTTTTATTACTACAATACATCATTAAGATGTTCATCAACTGGTTGTGAAGAGTGTTTTTCTTCATAGTGACGTCAAAGAGGAGATATACATGGAGGAACAATAAGGTTTTTTGGAATTATATTCCTTAGTTTATAGACTTTGTAAATATATGTATGGCCTCAAAAAAGATCCTCATGTTTGGTATACCAAGATGAAATCCTTTATTTTTTTAGTTGAGTTAACTAGATGCCATTATGACTCTAAAGTTTACATTTTATGAAATTACAATAGGATAACTCACTTATGATTTGGGTTCTCTATGTGGATGACCTTATAATCACTAGGATTTGTATTAATTTTATCCTAAGGGGTGATTAATTCACCATATAATAGAAATTTAATTGGGTAATGTTTTATTACTCATGGTAGTTAAGATTATTAAATAAGTTTGTTTATTTGAACTTTCTATAGTTCATTTGTAATATGCTTATCTCTGAGGTTGCATAGTTTTTGCATCAATCTAAGATAATGCTTAACCTATTATATAGGAAATATTTTTAGCATTAATATTTGTATAAATTCATGTTTGTAGACATTTCACTATATTACGAAATATAATAATATTATTTCTCCATAATATCTAGTATTAGAGTTGGATATTCTAAACCTATGATGAATTAGAAAGAAGCCCATGCACCCAAAACACATTTAAATTGACATATAAAATGAGTAGCATATTTTCTCAGGGATAGAATCTATTAAAATATTTTTAGTGCATTCACAGAGTTGTTGGAAACATATTTTTAATCACTTTTCCATATGGTTTTCACTAGTATGAGTTATACACAAGTCAAAGGAAGGTGATTCCAATTGGAGGTGGTAAATTATTATACCATTCATATGAAACTATCATAATCTATCATTTATACTAGCCCATACAACCTTTTGGAGTCAAAACTATTCTCTGCTTCCTTGCTGTCATAAAATCTTCAAGTTGCAGTTGATTGATTTTTCTTCATATATTTTCATAGAAGCATCATTTGGACCTAATTTTTTTGTAGATATCTAGCAGTTGATCGATTTTTCTTCATATCTTTTCATAGAAGCATCATTTGGACATGAATTTTTTATAGATATCTATCACTCCCCTAAGGAAACTATGGAATGTGGATGAAAAGTGTTGAATTAGACCATATCATGCTTTGGATTCTTACAATCTATCATTTACTAATGTCTATAGATGGTCAATTTTCTTTTGGTATGAGTTGTACGTTCAACATTTTTGGAATTTGATTATTGGAGAGTGATCCTTGTTTTAAGATGCATTATATTAAAATTTTAATTACACATGTTCACACATTCATATAACATTTTTGGATCCTCAAAGGTGATTGAGTAGTTTGCAGTAGCATATTTACAATCAAGATAGTTTTTCTTGATTATAGGTCATATAAAATTGATTTCTCATTTTTGACGATTGTCTAAGATTACTTGTTGCATCTAATTCCACCTCCAATCTTGACATACAATTATGCAAAGTGTCATACATATAATTTATCACTAAAAGGGTGGCCTATAATTTAGGTTGCCACATGGAGAAAAGGAGAGTAAAGTGGAGTAAAGAAAGTTGGATGACTTGTCAACTAAGGAGATCCAAGATGAATTCCACTTCATAAGGTGTGTTTTTAAAATTCATTTGGTTTTTTATAAATTAAAGTGAAATTTGTTAGCAAAAGATCTCAAAACCACCTATAATCTGATTGGCAAGTTATCCTTCTATCAAAAAATTTATTTAAAAAAGGTGCAAATGTCAAATCCCTTCAAACATAGCTATTCTACTAAATTTATCAACAAATATTATTTCTAAGGGTAATTTAAAATAAAAATCCCAAAAACAAAAATTATACATTGTAAAAATATTTTGCATATTATATTATGTGCTATAATATATTGTAATTTTTTATTATAAAAATTGCACAAAATCATGAGTTTTGAGCACATTCATAGTGTTCAATGAAAGCAATGCCTATGACTCATTTTTATTAGTACACATGTCATTTTTAATCTATAACATACACATCTTAATATAATCACAACAATAACATCTATGTATCGACCCTATAAAATCATTAGAGAAAAATAAGGCACATACACTCATAACCATTCTCTTCATTTTCCCCTTCATTATAATCAAAAGACATAAATCTTTAAGGTTGAATTTCCAAGTATATAAGGAAGTTATGGGTATGTATGAGGAATTACATCTATGCAAGTGATAATGATTGTATGAACTATATTCAGTATTGTTTAGGTACCACATACTAGATTCTTTTAGGCATATTAATACCTCTTTCACATATCGATGGGTATATAGGAAGGGTGATCTTATTCCATTTACTCACGTGTATATAGGTATGGAACATATATAGAAAAGTATATATATATATATATATATATATATATATATATATATATATATATATATATATATATATATATATATATATATCTGTGTGTGTGTGTGTGTGTGTGTGTGTGTGTGTGTGTGTGTGTGTGTGTGTGTGTGTGTGTGTGTGTGTGTGTGTGTATGTATATGTATATGTATGTATGTATGAATGTATATATATATATATATATATATATGTATATGTATATGTATATGTATATATATATATATATGTATATATGTATATATATATATATGTATATATATATATATGTATATATGTATATGTATATATATATATATATATATGTATATATATATATATATATGTATATATGTATATGTATATATATATGTATATATATATATACATATACATATACATATACATATACATATACATATATATATCTGATAATATATAAAAGAAGACACATATATACCTAGAGAGATAAGGAATCAATCCATTACCTACAGTCTTAGTAATGGGTGCACAACTCCAAAATTCTTTTTGATAGATTCTCAATTATCAAAGGTGATAATTACTCTACTTGGAAGACAAAGATAAAAATTTAACTAAAATTTTATAAACTTTGGCCCATTTTGTCTGGCACCTACACCGAACATGCAAAATATATTTCCCAATAATGTAAATAATGCAAAGTCAATCAGAAGGCAAAATTGATTATAATGTTAGAGGTATTAGATGTATTGCAACTACACATCTGTGAAGCCAGAACTACCTCAAAAGCTAAAACTACCTCAGAATCTTGGGGAAAATAAAAAATAATATATGATGCCAAAAATGAGATCACTATTTTTCATTTATAGATTCAAATTTACTCTCTAAAATTATGGATTGGTGAAAATTTTGAGGCCTGTATTATCCATGTTGCATCACCAAGGGCATCAATACAATTGTTGGGTGAGACAGTTTCATATGACTCTCTTGTATCCATTGTATTAAGAGCTCTATCACCCTCATATAGGATTTTTATGACCAATTTGACTATCACATAATAAAAATCAAGTTTTGAAAAATTGGTGAACATGTTGCAACAATATGATTTTTTCAGTGCTCAATAAGAAAGAGAATAACATATTCTAACTTCATATAAAGGTAAGAAACCCATCATGTCTTCAAATCCATCATAGAAATATAATCCTATACATAATCAACAAGGGGTAAATCACAAAAATAATGTGTCATTTTCATTCGTAAGGGACATAAACTCAAGTAATTTTGGTATAATGCATTTCAGAATGGATCTTCTAGTGTCTAGAAATGCACTACCCAACAATCATCCCCATCATATACAAGTAGAATACAGGGATAGACAAAGGAAAATTGGTAGAAGAAAATGAAGTATCAAGGTAAATTTTTGAATAGGAAGAACATAATGACAATGAAGAGTTACTATATTAGACTGATTTCCATAAAGAATCCACATCACAAAATGACATTTGGTATGTTTATTTGTGCATAACATAGCACATGATAGGTAGAAAAGATTGGTTTTCACTTTGAAGGACACACCCAAATAAATAATATTTATTTGGGTGGTGATACCTCATAAAATGTGTAAGACATTGGTAACATTACCAGACCCTTAGGCACATAAAAATAGAAAATCATAGATGTTCTCTATGTACCCAGTTTAACAAAAAGGTTGATATCAGTCAGTCATCTCTTAGACCAAAATTTGAAGATTGACTTTCAATTTAAAGGTGAAACAAGAATGTGCTTGATTAGGGATGAATCTAAAAATTCAAAACTTTTTGCATAAGCATACAATGTGAACCATCTATTTCATCTTGATTTCATTTAGAAAAATAATTAGGCACTCATAGAAAAGGACATAGACTCAACACAATTATGGCACAAAATATTTGGCCACATTAGTTTTTCATATCTCAACACAATCCACCACTATAAAATGGTAAGATGATTTCTACCTCTTAAAAAGGGTACAAACAAATGTCAATATTGCTTAATAGGATAACAAAATAAAGTTATAATTCCAAATAGTACATATTGGGCCCATGGGAATATTGATCTAGTCCATCTCGATTTGTGTAGACTAATGAACCCTAGTCATTCTAGGGTTAAGTACTTACTGATCTTTGTTAATGATTATTCAATAAAAAAAATGGATCTAATGTGTGAAAACAAAGATTCAAACCTTTAAAAAAAATTTGAAATTAAAAGTCTTTATTGAAACATAATTTGGTCAAAATATCAAGACTGTCTACTAAGATCATGGAGGGAATTCACCATTAATGAGTGTATATTATTTTTGTAAGAAACTCGTATTAATCATCAAATGAAACCTCTTCATACACCACAACAAAATGTAGTTATTAAATGAATGAAATTTACTATTGTGGAAATGGTATGATGTATGATACATGATTCACGCTTCAGAAAGACATTTAGCGCAGAATTAGTAAAAAACATAGTATATCTACTCAATAGGGTTCCCACTACAACTCTTCATGGAATAACTCCACATGAATCTTGGTTAGTGAAAAACCCATCTATAGCACATATTCAAGTTTTAAGGTGCTAAGTACCTATTGGGGTTCTAGATTTACACCCTAGCTAGGAGGGGAATGTTCAAATACTCCTACTCAAATCTAATCCAACATGGGATTGATCTTGAGTTGTGTGTGTCTTAATAATAGACCAAACCTCCATAAAAGGCTAACTTCATTATGGATTTATCACCTACACTAAACCTAAACTATCACTTGCTTTGAAAAGGAAGAGAGATTGGATAAAACTTATAAAAGCATGTAAAAAAGGGTGATGCACCACTGATTTGATCACTCACACACACACAATAAACACTATGAGACACTTTCAAGACCAAATAACATCAATATCATATAAATGTTTCAAAACAAGGCATTGATCAGTTATCAAATTATAAAGATATGGCAAACATCCACATTCAAGCTAGACAATAAAATGCAAATTGCACTTATAATGACCTATAAGAACTACTAAGCACTTTTTTAAGGTGATAAAATCTCAGACATAAGTAAAGAACATATATTCACTTAACCACATTACATAAATTCATGGAACACACTTCAATCTAGCTTAGAAAAGAATGGAATTTATTCTTTAATGTATCAAAAAGGTGTCATGGTACAAATTTTGATAAAGTCTGATCATACCAAAAAGAGGGATAAAGGGATCCATTTTAAGGCTTGAGAGAGAGAGAGAGAGAGAGAGAGAGAGAGAGAGAGAGAGAGAGAGAGAGAGAGAGAGAGTTCTAAATTTGAAAAGGCCCACCTACTTTCAATGGTACTCACTCTTGAGGATGTTGACATAGGATATTATTAACAAGGAATAAATTTTGTAAAAGAATTAAATGTCCTTTGCACTTATCCAACTGCCTGTTGTCATCTTGGAACCATGTCACTATCTACTAATCTATTAATGATGATCATGTCTTGGAACTAACTAGATTGTTCCACATCTACATTAGGTTCCCATCTGAAACTACTTGTCAAAAATGTGACCATGATGATAGTTGAGACACAAGTCCACTATAGGTGAAAACCAACTTAGACCATTAGTTTTCACACAATCAAAATATCTATGAAAATCTTCAAATTGCTCAACTTTCCTTCACAATCACTAATCTATCTTTGACCTTTAAATTAGATCCAAAATATCTATTGTGTGTGTGTGTGTGTGTGTGTGTGTGTGTGTGTGTGTGTGTGTGTGTGTGTGTGTGTGTGTGTGTGTGTGTGTGTGTGTGTGTGTGTGTGTGTGTGTGTGTGTGTGTATAAAGCTTTGTTGATGATGTTTGGTATTTAAAATGTGGCCTTGATTCACCTTTGAGCTCAATTCTTTGTCATTTGCTTTGCCTGGGTCTAAAATAACCTCTTCAACTTTCATCAAAAATGTCTTGAGCTCACTTTTGATTTTTTTTATTATTGACAGCTTGAACTATACACATCTTTCCCAACTATCTTTATGTTTATTGGCTCTATAGATATGCTAACTTATTGACTTTGCCTCACTTCGTTGATCTATATGTGCATGGATGCCCTTGAGCCATTGATCTTCTACTAACTGAATGTGTTTTTTCCACTTATCATGTATGAATTTGTTATTTAGATCCTCTAAGATCTTTGAACTCCACTCACCATTATATATGAATGCTTGATCAAATCCGAACTATTGATCTACTAGGACCCACTATTCAAAAGCTAATGACTAATTCATGATCTTAAAATTGATGACCTCTTTCCCATTAAATAACATTCTCATGACCATCATTGACATTTGTACGAATGTCAACATTAAGCTCAAATGGATTGCCATTACTCTATCTAAAAATTGACATGTACATGACCATCTTATGTTTTTTTTACCAAATTTGTAGATGTTTAGTTTTAAGTAAGAGGATCATGGAGTCAACAAACATTCAGGGAATGTTCTTGAGACTAAAAGGAATAAACCCTTTTGATTTGCTCGTCTTGGGATCCTTTTGAGTAAATATATAAAATTCAAAAGATAAATGGTCTATTCACTCCTGAATGACATCTTGGTGATGGTTGACCTCATTTCACTAGGGAAAACTTCACAAAATCGAATTGAGGAACTAAGTTTGCACATGCATAACTTCTATTGCACTTCTCTGGATGATCTAAAACTTACCACATAGAAACTAGGGACCAAGATGGAAAAACACATAGGATCAATTTTTACTGAGGCTTACACATATGCAAGATATGGCCTTTTCCATATGATCACTTGGCTCTATTTAAACTTCTTTGAACAATGGCTAAGTATGGAAAAACAACAGAAATTGGTTGAGATGTCAACTTTGGATCTCCATAACTTTTGATGTGTTTTTAAAAAAGACTTGAAACTTGATGAATATAAACATGTCAAAAATTTGAACAACCCCATATGATCAATTTTCCCTGAATCATCCACATGTGGTAATGGTGACATCAACAAAATGCCTACTTAGAAATTCTTCCACTAGACCCAAGATGTCTAGATGAACACCATGAAGAACCAAATGGATCCCTTAAATCTCTATATTCATTCCAAGAACTATTGGAATTTTATGGGGATATGAAACTCTAGTCCTACTCCTTATGACATTGGGTCACTCTTCAATCAAGATCTTACTCTTTCCACTGGATTCTTAGGCTAGGCATAATTTTGATATGTAGACCAAATTTGGTCAACATCTTTGGAAACTTGGTTGGGAATAATCCCTGATATGATTGATAATTTGGACCATATACATGACTTTTGAATCATTTACATGTCTCCTAACTTTCAAAGATAAATAATTCCAATAAACATGGAAAAAAATAATAGAAAGAAGGGAAACTAACCTAAACGCAAGTAAATTACTAAATAATTATGTTAGAAAATAGAAAGGAAACTTACTAATGTGTTAGAAAACACTTATATAAATATAAGAACAACTAACTATGTACATCGGACTTATCTTTCCTTAATAGCGGTGCTTGAGATGTATCCCATTGATTGGGATAGGAAGCTTTTCACCATTCATCCTTGTGAAGTGGAAAGCATTGTTGGACTTGTAACTAGAGAATCTATATGGACCACTCGAAAGAGAATAAAATTTTTTATTCCTTCCTAACATATCCCTATCCTCATCTCACTTAAAGACCAAATCTCCATAGAAAGGTATTGAAGAAGTTCCTTTGTCAAAATATTTCTTTGTCATTGCTTGATGGGCTTCCATAGACAACATTGATTGGTGCCTTGTTTCATCTAGCTCCATGAAATCAACATATCTTATTTACATTGGCTCAATCTCCAAAAGTTCAAATTGGTACATTAATTCTAAAACATGTAATTTAAGAGAAATAGGCATTTTATCTTCCTTATCATAAACTAGCTTGTATGGAAAATTAGAAATTGACCTTTTATAAATGATCTTGTCAACTCAAAGAGTTCACTTTAGTTTGAGATGCCATGATCTCTGATTGTCTTCAATAGTCTTATTGATGATATTTAATAAATTTTAGTTAGTTGATTCAGCAAGGCCATTTCCTTATGGATAATATTTTGATGAGGTACTGAGGAAAACACTATGTTGAACTACCAACTAGCTAATATTAGATCCTACAAAATCCATAGTATTATAAAAAATTATTTGAAAACACTATGTTGAATTTCCCAATAGTAGCTAGCCTATCTGCATGCTTGTTCTAGTTTCTTGATATGGCATTAATATTTAAGGCTTGAAAGTCTTCAACTAGGTCTCATACTGTATACTTATATTACCTAATTAATGGATTCTTGCATATATTAAGTCCCCCTATTTGGTAAACTACTAGTTTACTATCTCCAGATACTTGTAAAGAGTTAACCTTCATCTTTATTACCCATTGAAAACAATGCACTTATGATTAATATTCATTAATATTATTTTAATAACCAAATAATAACTTGATATAAGATAAATACCGTTGATTGGTTGGAGAAATTAACATCATTCTAGCTCTAGTGTTATCTTTGTTCCTTGATCTATCAAAATAAAGCTACCACAATCCATCTATAGGTTGATCATCTTTCATCAATGTTGGAATTGGTGTATCATTTTCATGAAGACAATACACACCAAGTCCTTCTTATCTTATTAAATTGTAGGGATCATTTCCTTGAAAATAAAAGACCCATTCATCAAATAAAATATATGTGACTCCATCTAAAGGTGATTCAAATTCCACCTCACTATTCTATATTATCTTATTTGAGATAACACAATTAGTGTTCACCATACTTGGAATATATGGCTGTAGATTAAATCTTCTAATAGGTTTAGAAAATATTCTCACCTTAGTACCATACCTAGTTATAAACATTAAATATGTCCAATCAATGAACAAATATAATCCAATCTTTGAATTAAAGTCTCTTGACAGGCACATGGCAAACTAAAGAGGTGAGTCCACTAAAACTACATCTTGCTAAGTAAAGACATTGGGGAAATCATGTAATGTCAATGTTAGGCCTTTGATTATGTCTATTATCTTTTTTGGTGAGCCATCTAATTTTAATACTCCTTTGGTATTTGGCTCATAGACAAGACCAAGCTTGTCTACAATTTGTTTGGGCATGACAATGCTAGTAACTCTAGTCTATACCATATAATTATGGACTAAACAATCACATACTATCAAAGAGAGATGAAAGGGAGGGGTTATATTTTATTTGACATCAGTTTTTTCCACATTTTTCATGTTATATATTTGCTAATCAAGCTACTTGATTTGTTGGTCTGAATTGACCAAGATAGCACCTTGTTTCTCAATTGGTTCCTTAGATATCTTAAGACTGGGAAGATGTTGAATAAGTATGTCCTTTTTCCATGGAATGGCACTAAAATCCCACATGCTAATACAAACATTTTATTTCTTCATCTAATCTATAATGTTAAACAATGTTCTACTAACCCTTGGCTACAATTTTTGAGCCACTACTTGTCCTCTAGTTAGGGGTATTTGGGGAACTTTCATTATCTCTGCATTCTAAATCATATATACTATAGGAACAACAAAATGAACTTTGACATTATTTGACACAAAATTAGGAACACTAAAAGTATTTTTCACATCTTGAGCTTCTTCAATTTCTCTTCTTTTTACTCTAGTCAGAGCTACCACTTGACCATTTATGTTTCTAGTTCCCAATTTAGTTGAATGCAATGTGATCATCCAAATACCAATTTATGTTGATAACATCAAGCTATCCTATAACTTGTTGAGCTTCACATTGGACTACCATATTCATGCCTTAAAACTGACTGCCTTGAAGAGATCATTCTTCTTGTGTCATTTTTGGCATAGTAATCTTTTGTGATATCAATGCTTGATTTTGAGTGTCATTTGGATTAGAAGGCTACCAGCCTATATCTTGCACCAAGTTATTTTTGGGAACAATAGATTTTGAACTATAAGGTACATTGGGATCAAGAACATTAAATGGCTTAGTTTGGGTTATGGCTCCTTGATTTTGATAAGGTTATCTATTATCCTTGGAACCTTGATAAGGAGGTCTTTGGTTATTAAAACACTAATAAGTATTCCATTTTCACTATTGATAAGGTCTACCTTGGTACTATTTCTTCTTGATTGAAACAATCTCATTTTCAAAAGCTTGTAACATGCTTTTAAAAATAACCAATCTCACTAGATCAATTAGGAGGGAATACAATTTATACTTTTGGAGATGGAATAGGGGATATATATAGAATTTGAGGAATTTTAGGAGGAGGAATAGGTTGTAATTATAGGAATATAGGTATTAAAGGCCTTATAATAAGTTTACCATCTTGTATTTAGTTGTTTTCTGCTCTGATTATAATTTCATAGGCATTTGGCAAAGTATTACCATGCATAAACTATATCATGACACTTATATCAGAATTAAGCACCTTAATATAATAAAAAAATGCATAATATCTAGATGGTCTAACCACTACAATGATCTAAGTTCATGTATTTTAAAATATAAGGTTGAAATCAAATGTGAATTAATGGTGGTACCTTTTATGGTAGTCAGTTTTTAAACCAAACATAGATGATAGAAAATTTCTTCAAATTGCTTAATTAAGGCTACACCTAACTTATCCCAAGTAGAAATGGAAGCGAAAGGATTTTTTCTATACCATTTCAATGCTTTTTCCTTAAACGAGTAAATAAGCAATCTGATAGCCACATGATTTTGAGTAACATTATGAATAGAACATAGATTGGCAACATCTTGGATATGCTCAATAGAAGTAGTTTTATCACATTCTCCAAAGAAAAAATGGATACTTTTTAGGTCAAGCATAGGGATGTCATCATATTAGACCAAATCAAAGGGACTACCCCTATTAAATATGTTAGCCTTGAATTTAACAGGCTCAATTCATGGGATAACCCCTATGAAACTTGTCTATTTCATAGCCCATTATCTCTAAGGATGTAAAATGAGGTAAATATCTACCTCTTTGCATTTATTATTCCAAACAAAGTTGATATTTTGAGGTAATTTTACATGTCATGTAGTTCAGAGAATTTTCGTCGATGTACACTTTGTTTCTTTTTATGTAGTGTTTAAGATTTTTTTTGACTTTGCATATGCAATGTCGAAGAATTTTTCTAACTTTCCATATGCAATGAGGGAGAATTTTCCAAATTTTGCATATGCAATGTCAAATAATTTTCTCAACTTTGTGTATTCAATGTAGGAGAATTTTCTTGACTTTGCATATGTAATAAAGGAGAATTTTTTCAACTTTGCAAATGCAATGTATGAAATTTTTATTTAATTTGCATATGCAATGTAGGATAAGTTTACCAACTTTGCATATGTAATGAGGGAGAATTTTCTTTACTTTAGAAATGCATTGTCAGAAATTTTCTTTGACCCTGGACCTTGACCCACCACTAGTGGTAATTATACACACACACACACACACACACACACACACACACACACACACACACACACACACACACACACACACACACGCACACACACATACACATATATATACACATATATATATATATACATATATATATATACATATATATATATATATATATATATATATATAACTTCATTTGTTTATTATTTATTTTTATTTTTACTGCTTGTGTTTATTTTCCTCCTCACTATTTTCGAGATCTTTTGCACTCATTCCCTCACCATTTTCAAGCTTGTCAACACTTCCCCTATTGCTATTTTCACAATTTCCCTAGTTTTCATGTGGATCTATCTTTTGAGAATGAATTTTAGTTGTCAAATCAATGTTGGACATTTCCCCTACCAACAAGACAATAGGGTATAATTTCAAGGTGAATTTCATACATTCCTAGTTGAATCAAATATGGACCACATTATAGATACAGAGATTGGCCATGTGTGCATGGTTGAATTATTATAGAGGCCAAAATAATAACATACACAATAGACTTCATTAACAGATTAGTTAAGTTTCAAGTGACGATAGATAAATTATAGAAGATCTTGGATAAAAGTAAGGACTTGCTAGTTAATCTAGAAAACTCCATCACAAGTGTTTCTTCCATCACCAAAAGTACATTAGGGTCATATAAGAATGAGGTTTAAGCCACCATGCAAAGATACAAATCCTATTTAGAGAATAATAAAAAGGAATAAATTTTTGTGTCTAAGGACACTTAGTTTATTTTTGTAACTTTTCATATGTTATTTTGTTCAATGTAAATTACACATAGGAAAAGTACACACTATTAAATCAAATAGGACTTTGTCAATGAATAAGTCAATGTATTAATGTTTTTACTATTTTTTTTATTGATCCTCTCTATAAATAGGAGGATTCTCTTTGTAAAAAGGATCATCAATTGCTATAAAGGGGAAATGCTACTGAATTATTTAACAATTCTAAAATATTGTGTTCATATTGTAAATCTTGAATTCCATTCAATATAAGAAAATCAATGAACCTTCAATTTTTGTGTTGAGATAAACTTGTGGTGTGTTGGATACGTTCTTATGTCTTTTCCATTACACTTTCTTATGATTTGATTGAATTGTGGTATAAAATTTCTATAAGACAGAAGGTGCCAAGAAGCTGAGTTTGGAGTCTTTGAGCTACTTTTTAGTTATTGAGTTTATGATCACATTGAAAATGAATTACTGAAAAGAATTTAAACTGTCAACTATTCTTATTTGGTAATTATTTTCTTTGTTAGAAATAAGGTGAAGACTTTGGTCTACACCTTATTTTATCTTTCAAGTTTATTCAATTGGTATTATTTTTCTTAATCTTTTGCTTAACAAATATCAATATGGATTACATTTGGTTCATCATGTTGTCTTATATTTTCAAAGTATATCAAAAAGAATGGAAGGAAGTTTTTAAATGAACATCAATTCTTAAAAAAAGAGAATTGGATGATATGACAACACCCACTATGATAAAATTATTGTAAATAAGTGTAAATAATTAAGTGTTGTGTTAATTAACAATAAAAAGGAGCCTCCCCTTTCATTGAGGAGATATTTTATCTTATCACACTATGGCTGAAATCACTTTTTTGCTACCATTGTGTTAGTGATAAAAGATTCACCCAAAAAATGTGACAAACACTTGATTCTTGATAACCATTTGGGTAAAAGGGATTTGGCTTATGGGGATAATAGATTGGACTAAAACAATAGAATGACTAGAGGATGAAAGTTATTTTAGAGGATAAGGTCTTTTACTATTGAATCTTGATATTTTATAAGAAGTTAAAGGAAATTCATTATGTTTGAAAGGATTACTTTTATTTGATGATCTTGTTGTAACGTTTGGCATGAAATCACTACCTAGAAGATGTTATGAATTATGCAACATTCAAGGATATTCAATTCTTGATGACGGTAGATATCTCCTATAATTTTTTTTTCTGAATCTTTAAACTTCAATTATGCCAAAGAAACTGAGTCCCACCAAGCATGCCAAAACTATTAGGGTTCTAGATTTGCACCCTCTCTGAAGAGGGGATTATTTAGATCTTCCTATTCAAATCTGGTCCAACATGGGACCAATCCTAGGATGTGGGTATCCTAATAATAGATCAGACCTCTATATAGGGTTAATTTTCTTATGGATCTATCACCTAAACTAAACTTAAACTAGCACTTGCTTGTAAAAGGGAGAGAGATCTAAAAAAAAGTATAAAATAATGTAAAAAAGGGTGATGTACCAATGATTTGATCATTCAAGCTCACACAATACATACTATGAGACACTTTCAAGACCAAAGAACATCAATCTCACATAAATGTTTCAAAACAAGGCATTGATTAGTTATCAAATTAGAAAGAGAGGGTAAACATCCACTTTCAAGCTAGATAATAAATTGTAAATTACAATTATAATTCCCTATAAAAACTACTAAGCACTTCTTGAAGTGATAAAAACTCAAACATAAGCAAATAACATACATTCACTTAACCAAAGTACATTAATTCATGGAACACATTTCAATCCAACTTAGAAAAGGATGGAGTTTAGTCTTTATTACATCAAAAAGGTGTCACAATATAAATTTTGGTAAAGTTTGGTCATACCAAAAAGAGGGATAGCAAGATCTATTTTAAGGCTTAGAAGCCTGTACTTATAAAAAAAAGAAAGATATATATAGATAAGGGCAATGGACATTTACTTTTTTTTATGGAATTTATTCCTTATTAATAATATCCTAACTCAGCACAAAAGTTCTTATCCATTAAAATCATTTGGTCCTTTTCCAATGCATATATATATATATATATATATATATATATATATATATATATATATATATATGCATGCATTGGAAAAGGACCAAATGATTTTAATGGATAAGAACTCTTGAGTGTGCTGAGTTAGGATATTATTAATAAGGAATAAATTCCATAAAAAAAAGTAAATGTCCATTGCCCTTATCTATATGGAGCTCTATTGATGATGCTTGGTTTCTAAAATGTGGCCCTAGTTTGCCTTTGAGCAAGAATCTTTCTCATTTCCTTTGCTTGGGTCTAAAATAACCTCTTCAACTTTCATCAAAAATATCTCAAGCTCACTTTTGATTATTTTGTATTGATTTCCAATGTGGATCATCTACATCTTGATGAATTATGTTTATATTTTTTGGCTCCATAGATATGCTAACTTATTGAATTTGCCTTGCTCTATTGATCTATCTATGCAAAGATAACTACAAGTTATCAATTTTATACAAACTTAACATGCTTATGCCACTTTTCATGCACATATTTATTATTCAGATCCTCTGACCTCTTTGACCTTTGATCAATATTACATTTGATTTCTCAATCAAATGCCAATCATTGATCTATTGGGACCCACTATTTGAAATTTAATGGCTAGTTCACGATCTCAAAATTAATGTCCTCCTTCCCATCAAATAATGTTCACATGATCACCATTGACATTCATGTGAATGTCAAATATAAGCTCAAATGGATTTCCTTTTCTCTATCTAAAAACTAATGTATATGCGACTATCTTATGTTTTTACCAGCTTTATAGATTTATATCTTGAAACATAAGGATCATGGAGGCACCAAAATTTCAAGAGATGTTCTTGAGACTAAAAGGGATAAACCCTTATGATTTACTAGTTTTGAGAGCAATCTGAGTGAATATTTAAAATGATGAAGTTTACTAGTCTATTAAATCCTGCATGATGTCCTAGCAATGGTTGAGTTCATTTGGATAAGTATGTAAAACTTAGTGAAATCTGACTAAGGAGCCAACTTTGCACATGCATAAATTCTACCATGCTTCAACAGATGATATAAAAATTAGTGGATAGTAACTAGGGATAAATATAGATAAACCCATATTCTCACTTTTTCCTAATACTAACACATGTGTAAGATATGTCCTTGTTAAGATGATATGTTTGAACTTCTTTGAAAAATGGCTAAGTATGGAAAAATAACAAAATTTCGCTGAGAGGCCAACTTTTGATCACCATAACCTTTGACGTGCTTTCATATAAGATCTAAAACTTGGTGCATATAAGCTTGGCATAAATTTAAATAAAAACATATAACCAATTTTACTTTACTCATTCACATGTGGTAATTATGGTGTTAGAAACATGCCTACTCAAAACTTTTGCCACTTGACCTAAGATGCCTAGATGAACATAATGAAGAATGAGATGGATCCTTTCTATTTACATAATCATTCCAATCACTATTAAAATTATGTGAGGATTTTTAACTCTATACATGATCCCTATGACATTCAATCACTCCTTAATCAAGATCCTACTCTTTCCACTAGATTCTTAGGCTAGGCACAATTTTATATGTAGACTAAATTTGGTCAACAGTACCCACATTATTAAATTATAATGAATTAAACTTGATATGAAATCCAAAAAATATTTGTTCTTAGGATACAATGAAGAATCACATGCCTATATACATATGGATCTAAAAACTAGACAAATAAGCACTAGAAGGCATGTTGAGTTCTTTGATAGGAAAGAAGCACAAGCTTCTTGTACAAGCTCATGTAGTAAACTGATCAATCCCATAGAAAAATATAGATAATAAAAATACACCAGAAGATGATAGTGATTAAGGGAATAATGGTGTAGCTCCCTCACCCATAGGAACCAATCAATATATGCCAAAATGGTATATAAGTACACTAAGATATGCTAAACTAGATGGTATTCCAGATACATCCACCACAAAACAAGGGACTAATATTAAAACTCAAGGAAAAGTTAATTTGGATTTAATGCTATAGTTATTGAATATGTTGACCCCTCTTTAGTTCAGGAAGCCCTATAATTAAAATCTTGGAATGATGCCATGGATGCAAAAAATAATTAATTGATGAAGAATAAATTATGGTATCTTGTACACCTTCCACCACGGAAGAATCCAATTAGATGAAAATGGATTTTTATTATAAATTAAAAATAAATGATTGTCTCAATAGGCACAAGGAAATGCTGGTTGTAAAGGGATATGCTCAGAATCAAGGCATTGACTATGAGGAGACATTTCCTCTCATAGTAAATATGAAAACTATTAAGATGTTTTTTTCTCTATCCACATAGTTTGGATGGAAAATTAACAAAATAAACATGAAAATTTCCTTTCTTAATGGATTATTTTAGGAAGAAGTCTATGAACTCAACCAAAAGGTTTTTTCAAAATAGAAAAAGAGTAGACTTCTCAAATCACTATATGGTCATAAACAGTCTCCCAGGGAATGATATATCAAAATTGATGAGCATATATTCAAATATGGATTCATAATAAGTATATATTATCTAAATATCTATATCAAATAATAAGAGGGGATATTGATATTGATCTAAGTCATCACTGGTAGTTTAGTGAGGATGATTGAGTCAAAAAAGATATAGTTAAATCAATCCTTTGACATGACAAATCTCAAGGTTATACATTATTTTTTTGGTTTATAAGTTTGGTAGAGAGAAAATCACATATTTATATCTCAAAACCAATGAAGTATACCAAACCAATCTCCACATCTATGGAGATAAAACATTAGCTTTCTTGAGTAGATCCAATACCACATGTAAATATAACTCTATATTGATAGTTGATAGGGAGTGTCATTTACCTAACTTATTCTAGGCTAGACATTAGCTATGTTATCAGTTATTTATCTCAGTTCATGCAAGATCCCAAAGTCTCTCATTAGAAAGTAGTAAAGTGGGTATTAAGATACATCAGAAGAGCCATAGATTTTTACCTAGAGTATAATAAGAATGATAATTTAGTTTTAGAAGGATATTCAGATTCAAATCACGTAGGGAACATTTATGACATGAGATATACCTTAGGATTTGTATTATTTTTTGGATCTAGATCAATGTCATGGGGGATTAAGAAGCATACTTATATTTCAAGATCCTCCATGGAATAAAAATATTTCACCACTAGAAGAGTTGTTTGCAAAGTGATCTGGATTAGACATATACTTGAAGGATTTAGATTAAAATAGAATAAGCGAACAATTTTTCATGTAGACATTACAGGGGTAGTAAATCTTGTTCACAATCCAATATTTAATAAACTTACCAAACACATTGAGGTGAAATTTCATTTAATTTGTAGACATGTTCAAAATAACAACATCCATCATTAGTAATGCTCGATAGATCAATAATGTGTAGATGTTGTCACTAAATCACTTGCAGAAGAAAATTTTGAGGCATTTATATAATCCTCGACCTATTCAATTGAGATAATGATGAATTAAGGGCGAGGAATATTAGGTATAGCCTAAGGGGTGACTAATTTACCATTTAAAATAATTTTAATTAAGTAATGTTTTATTACTCATGGTAGTTAGGATTATTAAATAAGTTTTTTAATTCAAACTTTATATAGTTCCTTTGTAATCTTCTTATCTCTAAGGTTACATAGCTTTTATATCAAGATAAGATAATGATTAACCTATTATATAGGGAATATTTTTGGCATTACTATTTTTATAAATTTATGTTTGTAAAAATTTACCTATGTTATTAAATAACACAATATTATTTCTCTATAATAAGTTATTCATCCTCTATCACACTAGTGAAAATACTTTGTCTGATAAGTTCTCAATGACTGACTTGGGTTTGTTTCGGTACTTCTTTGGGATTAAAATTACCCACTATGAATCCTAGATGACTATTTCATAATCCAAATATGTTCTTGATTTTCTTCAATGGTTTAAAATAGATAATTCTAACTCCCTTTCTATTTGGTTTGAAGCTTGAGTCTATTTATACTTCTTTTTTGGTTGATGCTACCTTGTATCACTAACTCGTTGATGGTATCATCTATATTATACACACTAGACCTTAAATTTATTATGTAAGGTGCATGGTATCTAAATTTATAAAGGAAACAAATGAGTTACACTAGAAAATAGATAAGTAAATTATGCACTATATTCATAGTAATTATAGTTTTGGGATTTACTATAGAGAATGAATTTAAGTTGACTTGATTGGGTATAAAAATTTAGATTGATATGGAAGTATTCATAATCATAATTCTCCTTTAGGATATAATTTCTCCCTTAGTTTAGGACCAAATAGTTGGTCAAGAAAGAATTAAAGTTATGTTACTATATTTTATACACAAGAAAAATATAGATGAGCTAATAATGCTACCACTGAGGCTATTTGGCTTTAGGAGATTCTCATTGAGTTTGATATCTAATTTAAATGACCAACTATCATCTTCCATGATAATAAAATAACATTGATATTCACATTCATTTCATTTCTATGAGCTTATTCATGAGCAAGTCATTGATCTCCACTACTTGTAGACTGCGAAGCAAATTGTTGATATAATCACCAACGTTTCTTGAAGGAGTATCTTCAAATTTTGGGATATTATTGAAGTTCTTCAACTCTAACATCATCCTCTAGTGGGATTTTTAGTTCCTTCTCTTTCTACTTCTTGGGGAATTCTCTCTATTCTTATAGGGAGATTTTCTATGCAATGGGTACCTCATCAAGCCTTATCATTGGGACCCAATTATTCTACCTACCTAAGTTATGCTTATGGGAGGGTATTAGTGTAGGTTTTTTATACCATTATATGGATTTTATTACACATGCTTTTTGACTTTCTTAGGTGTCTTATTAAGGAATTTAATCAAATATGTCTTAACCTATTTTTTAAATTTTGAGTTAAATTTTTTTCTCTATTAATGTACATTTACTAAAGTTATTTGGTTGATAAATGATAATAATTCAATATTTGATTATTAAAGATAATATTCTCATTTCTCATGTTTGATTTTGATTTTACAATAGTCCATCGTTTTTAAATATTTATTTTCATATTATAGATATTAGTGTATTCATGTCTATGTAGTCTTGATCTTCGATTGTGGCCCAATCTAATAGAAATTACAACCTATAACTATCATATTCCTCTCAATAGACTAGAAGTTGAATAAGGTCATAACAATAGATCCTATGTATACTTGTAAAATAAATTAAGGACCTGGAATAATTTTAGACCTATAAAAATGTAATTTATACTCAAATGTCAAGAGGGAAGGGTCTAAAATCCAAATCATATTACATGGGATGTAACTCTCACTAGGGCTCAACAATGGGGAAGTGATTTTAAAGAAGCAAGTAAAATTAAATGATGGGTAAGTGTTTATAAATAAGGTAAGGCAAAATAGCCAACCAAATGGGGGCATAAGATCAAAAGTGGAAAACATAAGAACCCCAATTTCACTATCATTTGATTCATTATAAATAAAAGTGTAATAAATAATACACACATACATATAAAAATCAATAAACTAGGTAATATCTAATATACTATGTAAATAAAGTAAAAAGTATAGGGATAGTGATACTTACATTTGGGTGGATCTATCGATGTTTTAATCTTCCCATTTATTTCAAGTGAACTTTGAAAGATGTTGTAGGTTGAGTATCTCAAATTCTAAGATGAAGAACTAGATAAAATACCTCTACTATTAAGCTTTAGTGACACCACAAGAAAAGACTTCCAAGATAATGTTTTAAACCTCTAACTCTCCCAAATACCACTTAGGGGAAAAAATGTGAGTTTAAGTAGAGTTTATGAATATGATAAATGTTTTAAGAGTGAAATATGACCCCTATTTATGTAACTGTAATACCCAAAACTAATATATAACTCTAAGTCAATGGTATTGGCTAGGATAATGTAATTGGAAGATGTCAACTGACACATTATGGTATTAGTTAGTATGATATAGTATACAAAAAAAGAAATAGCCTTAGAACTATATTAGGATGGATGATACATTATAGAAAAGATAAAGTATGATACATACTATATCATCTAGGTCAATAAAATATGATAGATGGAAGCTAAAACAATTGGATGGAATGTAGACGAAGTGTATGATGGATAGATATTTAGAGGAGGTCAAGTTGATAATAATGATAGTATTCCAAAATAATATTTAATAATCTCTTATAAAGTACCCCAACATGATTCTACCACATTCCTATTACACCCTTTAAGGCTTGCACTCAATGAGATTGATGCACCAAAAAAAACCCCAAAAAGATAAACGATTAGTATGGTGATAAAAATAAAAAATATCATGTGTGTACATGTAGTAATTTATAAATTCCTCCTAATTAGGATTATATTCTAGTTTACAGATTAAGTATTCATTTTTTTTTCTTTACGAACATATCTTATTGTATTTTATTAGACCAATAGCCTATTTTTGAAATAATCTTATGACCTATACATTTTTTAGAACCCATTCTTTAATTAAAATTAACCTTTCAACTTTCATTATTTTTACAAGAAGGCATTATGGTGTATGTCTAGGTTAGTCTAAAACACTACCATTTAATGCCTTGCTTATATCACAAGTATCCCATTTATACAATGTATCAAATTTAAATTACCTATTTCTATATATTATTCCTTAGCTAAATTATCTATGACCATTAAAATCCACAAAATGTAATGCCAGGAGTGAGGGTTCCATAATTATTTTATGGCCTTGTAAAATAATTCCAATATTATATTAATTTATATTCTTCATATGGTTAATATTGATAGATATCTGATATTTATCTATTACATCTACAAAATATATGTATTTCTAGATAGCAAGTTTACCACCATGTTTCCCTTCATTAAGTATCACAACTAATAAAAATTTCGATGTGACATAACCAAGGTAAGTGATTTATAATAATTTTATTAATAGCATTATAGTATAGTCATCAACCTTGGTATAAACAAAAATTATAATAATAAATATGAAATTCAATCAACCTTGTAATAACTAAATTTAAGGATAACTCTTAAGTAATATCACTAAGTATCTAGTCAATAATTCTATCTAAGCATTAATTTTACATAGTTTAACCACCTTAATGTTAAGGATGATCTATCATACTATAAAAGATGAAAATAATTCATATGAAATATTAAAAAAACTCAAATTAAAAAATAAGTACTAAAAATACTTTTCCCCTTTTAGATTTGTTTGAGAGGCCAACTTTGGATCTCCATAACTTTTGATGTTCTTTGACAAAAGACCTAAAACATAACACATATAAAATTGGCATAAATGTAAACAAACTCATATGACCAATTTCACCTGACTCATCCACATGTGGCAATGTTGACATCATAAAAGTGCCTACTTAGAAATTATACCACTAGATGCAAAATACCTAGATGAACACAATGAGGAATGAGATGGATCCCTTACATTTCCATACTCATTCTAAGCTCTATTCACATTATATGGGGCTCTAAAACACTATACTTGCTCCTTGTGACCTTGGGTCAGTATTCAATTAGAATCCTAGTCTTTCCACTAGATTCTTAGGCTAGATACAATTTTGGTATATAAACCAAATTTGGTCAATAGTACCCACATTCCTAAATAATAATGAACTAAACTTGATATGAAATCCAAAAAATATGTCCTCTTCAGATAAAATTAATAAACACATGCTGATATACTTATGGATCTAAAAACTAGACAAAGATGCACTAGCATGGATGTTGAGTTCTATGATAGAAAACAAACATAATCTTCTTTTACAAGCTCATATAGTAAACCAATCAGTCCCATAGAAAATTTAGATAATTAAAATTAATGAAAAGATGATAGTGATGATGGGAATAATGGTGTAGCTCCACCACCCATAGGAACTGCTCAATGTATGCCTAAATGGTATACAAGTACACTAAGATATATTAAACTAAATGGTGTTTCAAATACATCCATCACTAAACCAAGGACTCATATTATTTCTCAAGGAAAAGTTAATTTGGATTTAATGAGTACAGTTTTTGAATCTATTTATCCCTTTTCAATTCAAGAATCCCTATAATTAAAACATTAGAATGATGTCATGGATGCAAAATATGATTTACTGATGAAGAATAAATCATGGTATCTTGTAGATATTCCACCATGGAAGAAGCCAATTAGATGTAAATGGATGTTTCAGATAAATAATAAGGCAATGACAATCTCGACAGCCACAAGGCAAGGCTGGTTGTAAAGGGATGTGCTTAGAAACAAGGCATTAACTATGAGGAGACATTTCCTCCCATAGTAAAGATCAAAACTATTAGGATGGTTTTTCTCTAGCCACATATTTTGGATGGAAAATTCACAAAATGTACATGAAAATTTCCTTTCTTAATGGATAATTATAATTAAAATTCTACATGACTCATTCATAAGGTTTTGTCAAACCATGAAAAGAAGATAAACTTTTTAGACTTCTCAAATCACTATATGGTCTTAAATAAGTTCATAGGGCACAATATATCAATATTGATGAACATATCAAAAAACATGGATTAAAAATAACTCCATATGATATAAATATCTACCTTAAACAAAAAGAGGGTATATGGTTATTGTATTTGTATATGTCTATGATCTAGTTATCATTGGTAGTTCAGTGAAGTTGATTGAGTCAAAAAAGAAAGATTTAGATCAATCCTTCGACATGACAAATCTCATTGTTCTACTTCATTGTCTTGGTTTATAAGTTTAGTAGAGAGAAAATCATATATTTATATCTCATCATCAATATTCCTAGACAATTCTCAAGAAGTTTCAATACCACCATGTAAATGCAACTCTATATCAATAGTTGATAGGGAGTCTCATTTACCTAACTTACTCTAGGCTAGACATCAGCTATACAATCAATTATCTATCTTAGTCCATTCAAGTTCCCAATGTCCCTCACTAAAAAGTAACAAATTCATTATTAAGATACATAAAAGGAACTATGGATTTTTACCTAGAGTATAATAATAGTGATAATTTATTTTTAATAGGATATTCTTATTCAAATCATGCAGTGAACATTGAAGACATGAAATCTACCTTAGGATTTGTATTCTTTTTAGGATCTAGACCAATATCATGGGGGATAAAGAAGAAAACTTATGTTTCAAGATCTTCTATTGAATCAAAATATTGCACCACTAGAGGAGTTATCTGTAAAGTGATTTGGATCAGACATATACTTTAAGGATTTGGATTAACATAGAATGAGCCAATAATTCTTCATGTAGACAATCAAGAAGTAGTAAATCTTTTTCACAATCTAATATTTCATAAATGCACTGAACACATTGAGGTACAGTTTTATTTAATTTTTGGACATGTTGAAAATAACAAAATGTAGCTGTAGTATTTCTAGATAGATCAACAACATATAGATGTTTTCACTAAATCGCTTGTGTAGGAAAATTTTGAGGCGTTTAGATAATCCCTCACTTATTCACTTGACACAATGTTGAATTAAGGGGGAGGAATATTAGGTTTAGCCTAAGGGTGATTCATTTACCATTTAAAATAATTTTAATTGAGTAATGTTTTATTACTCATGGTATATTGGATTATGAAATAAGTTTATTTATTTGAACTTTCTATAGTTCCTTTGTAATCTACTTATCTCTAAGGTTGCATAGCATTTACATCAGGATAAGATAATGCATACCCTATTGTATGGGGAATATTCTTGGCATTAATGTTATTATAATTTCATGCTTGTAAAAATTTACCTATGTTATTAAATACAAAAATATTATTTCTCTGTAATAAGTTATTCGTCATCTATCACACCAGTGAAAACTACTTTGTCTGATAGGTTCTCAATTACTGACTTGGGCTTGTTTTAGTACTTCTTTGGGATTGAAATTACCCAATATGAATCCTATATCACTATTGATTAATATAAATATGTTCTTGATTTTATTTCATGGTTTAAAATGTATGATTTTAAGCTAACTCTAACTCCCTTTCTATTTGGTTTCAATCTTGAGGCTGATTTTACTTATGTTTTTGGTTGGTGCTACCTTGTATTGATTTTTTTTTTTTTTTATGGTATCATCTATATTATACACACTAAAACTTACATTTAATATGTAGCGTGCATGGTATCTAAATTTGTGAAGGAAGCACATCAGTTTCAATATAAAATAGATAAGTAAATTATGCACTATATTCATAGTACTTATAGTTTTGGGATTCACTATGGAGAACGAATTTATGTTGACTTGATTGGGTATAAAATTTTAGGTTGGGATTAAAAAATTTAGAATCATAAGTATACATTAGGCTACAATTTCTCCATTAGTTTAGGACCAATTATTTGGTCAAAAAAGAAGTAAATTGATGGTACTTTATTTTCTACACAAGAAAAATATAGAGGAGCTAATGATGTTACAACTGAGGCTATTTGGATTTAATATATTCTCACTAAGTTTTATATCTAATTTATATGACTAAATATCATCTTCTATGATAATAAAACCACATTGAGATTCATATCCATTTCATTTACATGAGCTTATCCATGAGAAAGTCATTGATCTGCACTACTTGTAGACTACATAGAAAATTGTTGATATATTCACAAACCTTTCATGAAGAATGAGTATCTTCATTTGTGGAATATTATTGAAGTTATTAAACTATAATGTCTTCCTCTAGGGAGATTTTTAGTTTCTTCTCTTTCTACTTCATGGGGGCTCCTCTCTATTCTTCTAAGGAGATTTTCTATGTACTAGGTTACATCATGAGGCCTTATTGTTAGGACCCAATTATTATAACCACCTAAGTTATGATTAATGGAAGGTGTTATTATAGGTTTTTATACCATTAAATGGATTTTACTACACATGTTGTTTGACTTGCTTAGGTGTGTTATTAGGGAATTTAAGAAAACATGGCTTAACCTATTTTTTTAATTCTATGTTAATTTTTAATTCTCTATTAATGTACATTTAATAAATCTATTTGGTTGATGAATAATCATAATGTAATATTTGATTATTGAATATAATCTTTTCATTTATCATGTTTGATTTTGATTCTACAATAGGTTATATTTTCTAGATATTTATTTTTCATATTATAGATATTAGCATATTCATGTCTATCTAGTCTCAATCTTTGATTGTGGCCCAATATGATAGAAATGATAACCTATAGCTATAATATTTCTCTAATTAGGCTATATATTTAGTAATTTCACAACAATAGATTCTATGCATAATTGTAAAACTAGTTAAGGACCTAGAATAATTTTAGACCTATCAAAGTGTAATTTACACTCAAATGTCAAGAGGGATGGGTATAAAATCAAAATACTATTATATAGGGTATAAGTCTCTCTAGGGATCAACTATGGGGAAGTGATTTAAAGAAGCAATTAAAAATAAATGTTGGGTAAGTGTTTATAAATAAGGTAAGGTAAAAATCCAACCAAATGGGGGTATAAGATGAAAAATGGAAAACATAAAAACCTAAATTTCACTGTCATTTTATTTCATATAAATAAAAGTGTAATAAATAATACACACATATATATCAAAAGTAATAAACTAAGCAATTTCTAGTATACTATGTAAATAAAGGAAAATTTATAGGGATAGAGATACTTACCTTTGCGTGGATATCTTCCCATTTTTTTAGGTGACACTTTGAAAGAGAAGTTGTAGGTTGAGGATCTCAAATGCTAAGATGAAGAACTAGATAAAATACATCTACTATTAAACTTCAATGACACCATAATAAATGACTTACAAGATAATGTTTTGAACCTCTACCTCTCATAAATACTACTTAGGGGAAATTTTTTGAGTGAAAGTAGAGTGAATGAATGTGATATATATTTTAAGAGTGAAATATGACCCGTATTTATGTAATTGTAATACCCAAAACTAATATTAAACTTTAAGTCAATTGTATTGGCTAGGCCAATGCAATTAGAAGATGTTGATTGATACATTATTGTATTAATTAGGTCAAAATAGTATACAAGACAAAAAATAGACTTAGAATTGTACTAGGATGACCAATACAATATAGAAAATACAAAGTATGATATAGACTATATCACTTAGGTTGATACAATATGATATAGGGCAGCCAAAAAAGTTGGATGGAAAGTAAACAAAGTTTATGATGGATAGATATTTAAAGGAGGTCAATCTGATAATAATGAAACTATTACAAAATAGTATTTAAAAAATCTCATCTAAATTACCCCAAGATGATTCTACCACATTCCTATTGTACCCTTTAAGGTTTGCACTTAAGGAGATTGATGCACCAAAAAACCATAATAAGATAAACCATTAATATAGAGATAAAAATAAAAAATATCATGTGTGTACATGTAGTATATTATAAATTACTCCTAATTAGGATTATATTTCAGTTTATAGATTAAATATTCAATTTTTATTCTTTATGAAAATATCGTATTATATTTTATTAGACTAATAGCCTATTTTTGAAATAAGCTTATAACCTATATTTTTGCTAGAACCCATTCTTTAATTAACACTAACCTTTCACCTTATATTATTTTTATAAGGAGACATCATGGTGTATGTATATGTTAGTCTCAACCATTACCATTTAATTCCTTTCTCATATGACAAGTTTCCTATTTATACAAAGTATCAAATTAAAATTACCTATTTCTATAGATCATGCTTTAACTGAAATATCTATGACCATTAAAATCCATAAAATGCAATGCCAGGAGTTAGGGTTCCACAATTAATCTATATAAACCCATGGGTTTCACAAATGGTCTGTAGTCAAGATTGGGCATTATGGTTCAAGTGAAGTCCAACCCTTCCCTTAATAAACATTACTTTTTTTAATTAAATAACTCTATGCCTTTATTTAGTTAAAAACTTTGATTATGTTTATAATACTTACCATGTTAATCTGATACATTTAAACCTTTTGGATTGAACATCATATGACCCAATTCTTGTTAGGGCCCCATTTTTTATTTTTATCAAAGTATTAAAATTAAATGGCCATGACCTTATGAAACTTTAATAGCCTTTGAAAAAATAGTTGCATAGTGTAATTAAATCCCTCAATGAAGCTTACAATTCTCATTAAATAATGCTTTAAAATACAAATCCCGTTAAAGCCAATTATTAGAATATAATCATAATGCATGATTTAAAAGTTATAATCTCAAGATGGGATCCTAAATTTTTGAAAGAAGAGATTAAGACTAGGAAATGAAATTGAAAATGGTCGAGTTAGAAAGACTAACTTCTAATCTCACTCATTTACTTAAAAAAAATCCTAAGGCTTAAATGGGGGATATTACAAGGTTTTAATAATGTTCTGATTATTTTTTTATGAGTAGGAAGAAAAGCCTACTGATGTAGTGGACATGGATGTAGATATTGTGGGGAATGCCATTATAGTTAAAAAAAGAATATGATTGAATATGGAAACATAAGTTTGTTGGAATAGTCTAGATGGTGTATAACTATATATATTTGTGTAAACATCATAATTAATTTATTTTTGGTTTGGTCTGGACTAGTAACTATTCCATCTTACCTTTTTATAATTGATAGGTGAACTCTTTTTATTTTCAAGTTTCAAGTTATGCTATTTATAAAAATAAGAGTCGTAAGATATTATCTTTTTATACTAAAGAATATATTCTCAATATCGTATCAAATGAGATATTTCTTGAATAAGAATGCATATGTCTTTTTACTTAGGGTTTACTTTTTTGGGGTATTAAATCTTCTTAAGATTAACAAGAGTATGTGGAATGGATGTTTGAAGGCCTATTCTATGTCTTGTTCTATGTGTCATGGTCAAGGGTTGGTTTCATAATTTTTATCTGCTTTCCTTTTATGCTTCCAATATATATCTAGTGGATTTAAGGGATAATCTTAATATGGTTGACGGTTTTTACCTCACTGGTCAGTAGTTGATATTTTGGTTAATTTTGTGCTTTTTTGGTTTTTAATTCTTAGATGTGTGGGATACACCATGATCTTTTACATGTTTAAAGGTTGATTTTTAGTTGGTATTTGAATAATTAATGTTAAATAATAAATTGGGTTAATTTTTGATAGGTTGATTCATCATATAATATATATATATATATATATATATATATATGTATATATATATATATATATATATATATATATATATATAAATGTGTGTGTGTGTGTGTGTGCGCGCGTGTGTGCGCGCGCGCGTGCGCGCGCGCGTGCGTGCGCGCGCGTGCGCGCGCCCACACACACGTGCGTGCGTGCGTGTGCGCATGTGATCTTCAATTTTTTGGTAGTATATTATTAGATAGATTTGGTAGTGACCCCAAACATGATTTTTAGGATAAAACCTTTTTTTTAATTTAAAGAGTGTGCTTATATTAATCTAAACAAATAATGGTAAAACATTAGTCATATAAAAAAATCACATGACCCCACAAGCAAGGCCACATCAAGGTAGGAGAAAACATTGAGAAATTGACAAGTCCAACAAAGGCTCAATAATTACCACACTAAAAAAAAAAGTCACATCAAACTAATAAATGTTTGTAGAAACCAAACAATGTACACATAAAAATGCCAACAAGAAAATTTTAAACAACAACAACGAACATGTTGCCTAAAAGGGCGACACATGATGCAAATCATGTGACTTGTCTCCCCATCCTACTTCAAAGTATGGGGTCAACAAGTAAGGGATCCCACCCATCATTATACTAAATATTATGATTTAGATAATATATGTTATTCTTCCATGTCTTGTAAAAAATATAGTCTCTCTAGTAGTTGTGGACTAGTTTATTAGTTTTTTACTTTTAAGGTTTTGATTTATATGAAAAAAATTTAACTGATATTCATCTCGTTTTCTATGTGGGTCTAGAACCCTTTCCTAATTATAATTTAGCAAAAAAAATCTAAAGGTTTTTCTCAAACTAATTGTTGAGGATTAGAATATGTATTTTTTGAGAAATTTAATTCAAATTATTGTCTATTATTTAATAAATTCCTTCATGGCATATTAGTGGTTAATAGATACATACATTAAAAAGTTATAATAAATTTTCTCTCATTATATGATTTTAAAAATATTAAGTATCATTGCATTATACAAATTGTGGTGTTTAATCCTTAAAAATGTAAATTTATAAGAATATTTGATGATCTTTGGATTAGAAAAAATTTGATATTTATTTTTCATAAGTGCTCATTCGAAAAATTAAAATCTCATTGGAAAATTATGGTTTTTTTTTTCATACAGTCTTCCACATATCCACAAAATAACTATGTCATGCTTCCATTATTTTATTTCATTAAGGCTTGGTATAAAATAGCTTTCTCTATATGAACCTACAAAAATACAAAGTGGTATATTTATATTGACCATATTCAACTAATAAATGTGATTTAATTTTTGAAAAAAGTCAGGCTTGTAAACTATATTTGAAATGCTATGACCTCTTCTTACACATTGATGACATTACTCATTCAAATACCTTAAATATTCAAATGAATTTTAGGTATGATTTTATTTAATAAATATCATTTACACTTAATCTCCCATTTTGATTATTCATTGGCTTGCGCTTACCTAAGATCTAACCCTATAATGATGAAGAACAGATCTACAACAATATAGGTTCACCAATATATAATATGAAGTTTAAAATTCTTAAAAATGATCTTAGATAAATGGAATTCATTTACACAAATACCCAAATGCTTGCAATAAATAAATAATGATAAATCAAATGAAATGTTAACAAAATAATACACAAATCTATCTAAGTATTATCACCACATATTTATATTAAAAACCTCAAATAGAATATGAGTATTATAAGAATAACCCTCATGCACCTATGCTACCTTATCCAATATCCCTCTATTCTTTGATATATATAGGGAGGAGGTTAGGGTTAGGTTTTGAGAGTACATTACTTGAATAAAAATGTAAAAGAAAAGCTTATAGAATGAATCTTATTTAAAGTAATAATTTTCTTAAAAATAGATGATGTTAATTAAGTCAATTATTTAATTGATACTCCTCTGTATTAATAAGATATCAATAAGTGTGTACCAATTACTATCTATTCATACTTATAACTAATATTAAAAATACATCTTAAACCCTACAAAAGTATGTGAATATTCAAATATGCTAACATGAATACTATATCTAAGACCAATAATATCTCATTTTCTTATAAACATAACTTAATTAATAGTATAATCAAACTTATTTAATAGTCTACTTCTAATTTCCTAATTGATAAAGAGAGGGTCAAGAGAAGTATCTTTATTTTTTTGTATTTGGAAATACTCACTATAATTGACAACAAAATCAAGGTTTTTGTAGCATAATAAT
This sequence comes from Torreya grandis, assembly GCA_037957365.1. Taxonomy (NCBI): domain Eukaryota; kingdom Viridiplantae; phylum Streptophyta; class Pinopsida; order Cupressales; family Taxaceae; genus Torreya; species Torreya grandis. The sequence continues at coordinate 1,435,124 of JARHVA010003862.1, forward strand.
GAGAATTCAAAAAATCACAGTGACCCAAGTTCCTCCCTAGCAACATACACTCTATACTTCCAGTAACCATAACCATAGTCAACATACCTTTGGAAGACAAAAAAACATATAAAATTCGATTTGATGATTTTTTTGATAGGTTATAAGATCTAAAAATGTCACTTGCCTTTATAAAATTTCAATCAAATTTTAGGAAGTCAATCTTCTTATTCAAAAACTAAGGGGTAAAATGAATCTACAAAAGGATAAAGAAAATGATATTTTTAAAGCTTTTTGCTTAGGGTCTATAATGTTTTTGAGCGCTAACTATTTGTTGGGACACTCAACAAAATCAAACAAAACATACTAAGTAATATTTAATTTTCTTAGGTAATCCAATTTATTGCAAGTGCTACTTTATGATATTCAATGAATGATTTATAAATTATTGGCCTTTTTTAAAATGTAGTAAACAATAAATTCTAGATGATCTTGAGTTTTATTTAGATTTTTGTATGCCTTCTCTAAATTCTTGCATTGATTACTTCTATCATGGATTGAATGTTTTATCTAAATACACTAATATACTTATATATTTATAAACTTTTTAAATTCAAATTCGAATATTATTAATGTGATAATACACTAAAGACAACAAATAAGACAAGAAAATGCTCTCCTACCCCCCCGCTCTCCCCCCCCCCCCCCCCCCCCCCCAAAACCCCCACCCCCGCCCCCCCTTCCCCCGCCCCCGTCTCCTTGTACATTTCTGAGAAAGACCAAATAAACATTGAAAAATATGGGAAGGATAGATAAAAGGAGAAAAAGAGGGAAGAAAAAAGTTAAATATAAATAAAAACAGGAAAATATGTGCTAATAAAAATATAATTTCTAAACTAATAAGCAACACATAAAATAAGCCTACAATAATATTATTTTAGAGCTAATAAATGCCTAAGAAGCATTTTTAGGTGTTACCACACAATTACAAACAATCCTCTAGATAACATTATTGAGATATTCAATATTTATCCAGTACTTCAAAAAGCCGTCAATCATTAAGCTAGTTTCTATGTTGACAAAATTTAATTTTAATTTAAAAAACTTTGTATATTAATATATAATTGATATAAATGTTTATCGTTTTTTGAAAAAAACTAATTGTTTACTTCCATTAAATTAGTCTATATTAGTTGGTATACAAATTAAATTGCTCTTTTACCATACTAACAAATAAACAAATAAACAATAAAAAAATAATAATTAGAATTTAACTGAAAAAACATATATATGATTATAAAAAAATAGTCTGATACGATAATAAATTAAAATGTAAAAAACAATACCATAAATCGAAAACAAAGATAATAAGTGAGAAACATTAAAAAAGAGATAGTAAAACTGAAAGAAGGTGATGACAAATTGTTCTATAAAAAAATAAAAGAAGCTGGTGACAAATTATTCTTTAAAAAAATGAAAAGAGATGGTGAGGATTGTACTTGAGAAAGAGATCCTTCTGTTCCATATCAATAAATACAGCAACTATTTTTAAAAACCATCTAATAAAACGGAGGACAGAAACAAATCCCACCCACCTAAGATAAATATAATAATCTTAATCTAATCACTATCCACCTAAGATAAATATAATAATCTCAATCTAATCACTATCATGTAATAAAGAAATCCAACAAGATGGCCCAAAAGAAACGTTCTCATATAATGGAAGACTCCATCGCCTCCTCTGAAGAGAGAGAAAAAGAAAAAATTTCGCCAACAGGGACGGTGACACCACATCGGCAAAGGTCCACCCATAGTCCACGGACGCTCTTTTGCATTTGGAAAAAAATCAAAACCAAAAAAAACAATTGAAGAAAGAGAATAGTTCAGTCTCATTTAATCTTTCCTACTTTGAAAATTATATGTGTTTTAACAAACATATGAAAATTATTAATAATAAAAAGTCATTATGAAAAATAATATTATTTTAAAGATTTTCTCTACCCTTTCCATGATGCTAGCAAAAATAGACAGACTACAGGAAATTTCACTATAGGATTTTGTTTCCAAAAAAATTATTGGTTAATAGAATTGTTACGATAATGTTTTTTTAATTAATAATTTAATTTAATTAAGTCAATTATTTAATTAATATATATATTTTAATTAATAAGATATAAATAAATGTATATTACTAAATATCTATTCATATTTATGGTTATATTGATAGATATTTTTAATATGATATGTGAGAGTTCAAATTATTAATTAATTAAGATTTTTAGAAAATTTATTATATCTTGTAAAATAATAATATGTATAATAAAAATAATTATATATATAAATACATGTTAATTTTATTTTTACATGTGTTTATAAGAATTTAATATTAAATTGTTATAATATAAATTTATTATAATTTTTTTTATGATATATTAATACTGTATATATATATATATATATATATATATATATATATATATATATATATATATATATATATATATATATATATATATATATATATATTTGTATAAACATGTTAAGTAATATTACATTTAATTAGGTAACTTAATGTAATACAAGTATCGTTATATGATCTTCAATGAATATTTTATAAATGTTTTTGCTTCTTTTTAGAATGTAATGAAATAATAAATTTTAGATTTTTTTGATTTTTTTTAAGATTCTTGAATACCTTTTCTAAATTATTTCAATAATTATTTTTGTTGTGGATTGCATGCTTATTTTAAACACACTAAAGTATTCATTATTTTATAAACCTCTTAAATTCAAATTAAAACTTTATTGGTGTTTCCAATAAACAAATAAAAAATTAAGACAAGAAGCACCTCAAAAAATATACATTTTATGTAAATCTATGTCATAAAAATTAACAGTCATAATAATTAGCAAAATTTTAATTCCAAACTAAGATTAAGCACAAAGATGTAGCCACAATCATTGTACAACATGAACATGGATCTTTATTGATGAACATGGGGATAGACTTTATGAAAATTAAAAAGTAAGTTGAATTAAAAGAGTGTTTATTTCATTCATTATATTAAAAGTTTAACATGTTATAAAATATTATCATATAAACTAATATAAATTTTTTTACCTATAATATTATTCTATATTTTGAGTATAGATATAGTAATGATATTAGAATTAGGTTATGAATAAGAATGATATAAACTAATAAATTTTAAGGTTCATATGGGTCTTTATTAATGAACATGGGGATAGACTTTATGAAAGTTAAAAAGTAAGTTGAATTAAAAGAGTGTTTATTTCATTCATTATATTAAAAGTTTAACGTGTTATAACATATTATCATATAAACTAATATAATTTTTTTTTCCTATAATATTATTCTATATTTTGAGTATAGATATAGTAATGATATTAGAATTAGGTTATGGATAGGAATGATATTAGATTTAGATTACAGTTTTAGGTTTTCACAATGGTTATAAAATGGGATTTAGGGAATGCTTCATCAAAATGCAATAACATACAAGACGCCTTTACATTGAGTGAGAGAGATCATATAAGAAGGATTAACACCAAGCAAGCAAACATAACAGACACTTTTTCATAATTATAATCACAAATTTTGACCCTCAAATTTATTTGATTTTTAAAACACACATGTTTTTGACTGATTGGTTTACCATACAAATATTCTTCCTCCAAACTCCCTAGCAAAGCAAAAATAGTGCCCTGGATGGAGTGATATCTTAGTAATTATTAACAGATGTCCAAACATAGAAGTTTTTATTCTTCATTGTAATTGTTATTGTTATTTGTTTTATGTATCACAATGTAATAAATCTGATTGCAATGCAGTGTATTTATATTTTTTGGTTAAATGTTTTATCATATATATTTAAAACACCATGTTCGTTTTATTTTTTTATTTTTATTTTTTTAGATATGTTGGCTGAAATAAATCCCAAGAACATTTTATTTGACATGCCTTACACCTCTTCCCATATCCCATCTTGATTGCACAACACAACAAGGGAATTGAATGTGACTTGGTGAATGTGCCCTGATTAGTATTATTTAATAAATTTTTAATTTAATAAAAAAAATCATAGTAGAAGTAACTCTCTCCCATATAAGAATATTGATCAAGTATCAGAAAACATAAAAACCATGAAAAGTATTCCAGATCATATAATCCTTTTGAAATTATCTCACAAAACAATAATAACCTTACCAAAAAGCTTGAAGTAATTCCCAATTGTTGTCTCCTTCATAATTAATGTCTTTTTATCTCAATAGATTAAGGAAATTGGGGTTACACATGTTGTACATAGGATTAGGTTCCCTGAAATTAAATTTTAAATCACAATAATTATTTGTGATAGGGTCTAGCAAATTATTGATTTGGTTAGAGAATGTAAGGCTGAGATGGATGAGATGAATGATAACCAAATCATGTTTCATTGTCTCTTAAGTATTATCCAAGTTGTTGGTGTGGATGTACATCACAAAATAATAGAAAAGGGATTGCAATATATGGACAGCACATTCTGTGTAGTGCGACATCGGATCCGTCTGCTCCAACTAAAACACATAATAAAATTTAGCAATTTCATAAAAGAACATAAACTTTAATATATTTTTACTTCCCCACGTGGATCCTTCAAATTCAAAAAAAAACTTTCATTTACAATAATCCATCATCCCTATTTATAAAAAATTGTGATATATCCGATCACTTAAAAAATGAAAATTATTTTAAATTATTCTGGTTAGTTTGAATGTGCCTTTTTATCAGCCGATTATTTACACACACACACACACACACACACACACAGAGAGAGAGAGAGAGAGAGAGAGAGAGAGAGAGAGAGAGAGAGAGAGAGAGAGAGAGAGAGAGAGAGAGAGAGGGGGGGGGGGGAGGGAGGGAGAGGTTGAAATAAAAATAAAAGTTATCCAACTAAGCTATTACACTCCTTAATTGTTAATGTAGGTTACGCCTCTCGAAGTAACAAAATAAATAATTAAAACAAAATTTTTATTGACATAATAATAATAATAATAATAATAATAATAATAATAATAATAATAATAATAAAAATACTCAATTTAAAAAAAAAATTACAATAGTTAATATATCAAATTTATGTTTATAATTAATAAAATTTAATGATGGCAGAACTAACATATTCAAAACAATTTATCCCTTAAAAATCACTATTATGAATTGACCACATTTATTACAAAATTTAAAAAGCATTTTATTTAATAGAATAAGAAAATTTAAATAAAAACAAATATTTTCAGCCAAAATGAAATCTTTCTCAAATTCAAATATATCCTGACTAAAAATGAATGGAAGATTTATTAGATCAATAAATAAAGACCAAACATGGTTGTGAAGATCCCATCAAAAAAATCGACAACAATCAATTGGAAAGATGAAAGAGACCATGCAAGACTTGTCAAAGTAATAGTAAATGTTATCATCTATCGATCCTTTTGAATAATTTAACCTTGCCATTTAATTCCCATATAAATCCCCCAAAACCAACCATAAATTATACTAACCAATTAAATGTAGGTCTCACTCTACCCTTCCCATCAATTCATAGTAATGTAAAATCAAATATGCGCCTACCAATGTATCATGAAACTCGTGACATAATCAAAGAAAGTTGTTTTCACAATGTAATTGTTAAACACAGGAAACAAATGTAAAGCAGCTCACACTCCCAAAAAGAAACATGACCACAGTACATATACATTATGTCTATGTCCTATCCAGACATGGAGAGAAATGCATATTTGTATTTATTTGAAAGTGCAGAGGGGATTTCTAGGTCTGTTGAAATCCTTCATTGAAATGGAATGCAGTTTTTCTTGAGTTGAAATAGCTGAGATAAAAATAATGGTGGAGATGTTGCTCTTAGGCTATGTTAGATAGAAAAAAAGAATAAAAATTGATATGGAAACAACATTAATGTTGTTGGATGAAAAGGCTACTTCAAGAGATTCGAACCCTGGATGTGCTAATAATAGGGATTGTGTGAAGGCAATGAAGAAGGTGAAGATCAATTACATGATGCAGATGAAGCAGTCATAGAGAAGGCTTGGGTAGGAATAGAAAAAGTGACTACATGAAGATATGGTAATGGTGGTGATGAATGCATCTATGAATAATTGTATGACATATATATCACCATATGAATATGGAAGGCTGCCTGTGGCATATTCTTTTCTCAAGCATCATCATCATCATCATCAATTTAAATAATTGTCTACATATCCATACAATAGAAACATCTTTGGTTTGCAGTAAGTCGCTTGTTTGAATCATAGAAGAAGCATTTTAAGCACCAAACTTGTGGCTCAATTAGCCCCTTCTTATGCTTTTCTACTTCAAAAATACCAATTTTGTAACATAGAGAATTATCCACCTTTCATGGCTACTAGAGGGGTTAGTAGTAATAATAATACTAATAATAATCATCTAGCTAGTATGTTTGGATGTTATGAGGAGGAAAACAGGTTTTAGGGCTTAATGTCACATAATACTTATCCCTATGGCTGTCATCCATTGAAAAGCATACATAAAAAAGTAAAATATTTCATTTGTGATGGGTAATTTTATGAAATAACAACAACATGGTCAATGAAAGTTAAGGTGATGTAAATGGCATCATACACTATCAAATCTCTTTGCACCACCACTTCCACCCAAACTACCCCTATTCAAAACTAGGCCTCGCCCATTGTATATGCCTTTGGCTTAACTAGTAGTTGCCCTAAAGGTCCAAGGAAAGCTAGGGGATTATGAAATAAATACTCCATTGAAAATTTCAAATGCAAATTACATCTAACAACTTCACTTAAAAATATGAAAAAAATAATTGAAACATTAATTGCATCACATATTAGAATATCAGAGAAAAATAAATACAAAATATTTGACAAATGTGTAAAAGAACATAAGGAATTCATCATTTTCCTAGACTCTCTCTCTTAGGCACATTCATTCAATTGGTTATGATTAATACTCTTCATGGTTATGATTAATACTCTTCATACTATTGTGGATAATATTTTTGCATATTCTTCCATATGGGAAAAATTAGTTTATGTTCTTATACTTTTCTTTAATAGATTATTGGAGATATTGAGTTGTGGGCAATAATGTATTTTTATTTATGAGGATGTTAGTAAATAGGAAATGATTTTCATTGATACAAAATAGACTTACAAAGGTCCTATATATATAAAATTAGTCAAACTTGCTGGAAAGATGTATGACTGACATGTAGCACTATACAGTTTTAGAAACCTTCTGAAAAATAATGTAATATCTATCTATAAAATGCTATTATTCTAGAGGGTTCCATGTTGTGTTGTCATTCCCCACCTTATTACATTATTTTTACAAATTTACTCCTTAAACATTTCAAATTTTACCTTCCCAAGAGATTTGGTAAGGATATCTACTATTTATACATTTATAGGGTAGTATTGGATCTGGATATGATGATTTAACACTTGTTCTTGAATGTAGTGACATTATACCTCTATGTGTTTTATCCTTTCATGACAAACATGATTTTTAACAAGTTTTAACACACCTTGATTGTCACAGTGAATGATAGGTGGATCCATTTCAATATAGCCCATATCAGCCATAATCTAACTTAAGCATATAACCTCGCACACAACTCCACATGTGATGTGATACTCTACCTTAGTGGATGAAAGAGTAACAACAATTTTCTTCTTACTGATCCATGAGATTGGTCTAGATCCAAGATGGAATATGTATCCTGACATTGACTTTTAGTCATCAACAGATGTGGCATAGTTTCAGTCTATATATCCCTATAAGAATAATTAAGTATTATTCTTATACTCCAGACCATACTTAAGTGTACCTTGGACATATCTTAAAACATGATTTGTTTCTATCCAGTGACATTTATTTAGTTCTTGCCTAAATTTGGAGAGATAACTTACAGCAAAACATATATCTAGTCTAGTGTGAGTCAAGTAGATGAGACTCTTGATGAGTTATTTGTATAGATTTGCATCTACTTGAGGTGAGTCCTATAATCGAGAAAGTTGTAAGCCTTTCTCCATTGGCTTTGAAAGTGGTTTACAATCTGACATGTTGTACTTTTCTAGGAGTGTCTTGGCATACTTGATCTATGAGATAAAAGTGTGATAATATTTCTGCCATTTCTCCAAGCCAAGACAATAATGTAGTAGTCCCAAATCATTCATGTTGAAGGATCTTTTAAGGTCATTCTTCAAAATATCAACCTATTCTTCCAAAATTTTCTTGTGATCACAAGATCATCTACATCCATAACAAGAATGATGATTTTTGTTCTAACATTCTTTATATACAAGTTAAAAGCCAAGGGGCTATGAGTAAAACCATTTTGCAAAAGGTCATCATCTATTTTGGTGTACCATACCCTAGGAGCTTGTTTCAGTCCTTAAACTAATTTGATGAGATGACATACCTTTTTAGGATGTTTTTCATCAAAAAATACTTCTCGTTGGGTCATGTATACTTATTCCTTTAGATCACCATTAATAAAATCACTTTTGGCATCCATCTACTAAATTTGGCATCTATTTCGTGCTGTGAGTGTGAAAATAACTTTGATGGTCTTGATATTTGCAATGGGTGCAAAGGTTTCTTCATAGTCAATGCCCTCTTTTTGAGCATATCCCTTTGCTACTATCCATTCTTTATGTTTATTGATAGATCCATCTACCTCATATTTTATCTTGAAAACCCATTTGCAACCTATGGGTTTCTTTCCTATTGGCAGATCAACAAGTTCCCAAGTTTGATTCTTCTTGAGTGAGTTGTACTCAGCATCCATCACTTTCTTCTAATGAGGTTGAGTTAAAGCTTCACGAACATTTTCAGGTTTAGAGCTATCAACTATTGTACTCATAAGTGCAAAATTTACCTCATGTCTTGTCTAACTCCTTACTCTTACTCCGAATGAATGAGTGTCTTTATTTGTACCTAGTACCGACTTTGAATGATAACTCTACTGCTATTGTGATGAACTTCTTGGTGGATGTGAAGAACTATCTAGTGGATGTTCTAAATTTCCAAGATCAACATATAGCTCTCCTTGCAACTCAAGAGGATCTAATTCTCCAAGATCAACTTACAGCTCTCCTTGCGGCTCTAGAGTTTCCTCATTACCTAACTTAGGAAGTAATTTGTGAGAGGTGATTGGTGTTGATCCATTATTCTACACCATTGAATCAAAAGATGACTCATCAAACACCACATCTCTGCTCTCATAGATTTTTCTCATTTCTGGATCTTTGAAATGATATGCCTTCGAGGTAGTATTGTATCCTAATAGGATGTATGGAAGTGTTTTTTACTCAAGTTTATTCCTCTTCTTCGCTGGTATATGCATATAAGTTATGTAACCAAACACACATAAATGAGAAATTAAAGGCTTTCTACCACTTCACACCTATTCTATTGTTTTATCCTTCAACGGTTTTGTTGGTGCCCAGTTGAGAAGATAAATAGTAGTTTGGACTACTTCAGCCCAAAAGTGATTCTCAAGCTTAGTTGTTGATAACATACAGCGAGCCATCTCCATCATGATGTGATTATGTCGCTCAACAATGCCATTCTACTAGGGCATGTAGGGAGCAATCAAATTTTGTTTTATACCTTGTTGGCTTAGGAATGCCAAGAATTTCTTTGATGTGAATTCCCACCCTCGATCTAAAGAAGGTGAAGTAGAGGTTGTCCTATCTCCTTCATAACCTACTAATAGAAGATCTATAAATGATAAAGTGGTTGAATCTTCTTCTTTAGGAAGAATAACCACATCTTCTAGGATTAGTCATCCATGAACAACTGGAAGTACTTGTATCCTAAGAATGAATCAGGTAGTGGGCCATATAGATCAGTGTGAACAACCTCCAATTATTTCTTGGCATTAAATGAGATTCCTTTTAATGGATCCCTATATTGTTTACATGCAAGACATTCATGTCAAATGGGCAAGGAACTAGATAGATTGGGAAGTCCACGTACCATCCCTTTAGTACTTAACTCATATAAGTGACCATACCAATAATGCCAGAGAGCAGTGGTTTCTATCATTGAGGCAGATAATGGTACTACAGAAATTGAAATAGTATCTAGAGCAAATAATTTATCTTTAAGAAAATCTTTAGTAAGAACTTTACCTTTTCATGATATCAAACAAGTTTTGATGCCATTTTCGACAAGAAATTCCACCTTCAGATGGTTATTCATTAGTTAGCTAATTGATAAGAGATTAGACATTAGTCTAAGAACATATAGTACCTTTGTTAGTGTACATTTACATGTTTTAAGAGGAATGGTAACTTGTCATATTCCTTCTACAATGTACTCTTTGTCATCTACAATCCTAACTCGATCTCTAGTGGGTTGGCCTGACAACAAATTGAAGAGCTTATTGTCACTTGACATATGTTTGGTGGCATCATAATCAATCAACTAGATATTCCTTTTGGGTTGCAAGGAGTAGGAGACTAGTACCAAGTTCTTGTCTTCATTAGATATCTCTTCTTTAGATATATCATCTTGTTGAGTAGTGAGATGTCCCTTCTACTTCCATTGATGGGGACATCTTTTTAATTTTTGAGAATACTCTCACCCTGATGTGCTTGTAGACCCTTATTTTTGGGCATTCTACTAGTACTTGTCTATGTTGTGAATATTGGATCGACAGATATGATGCCATTTCTTTGACTTCTAAGATTTCTAATGTTGAGATTTTTGTTTCTACTATTTTTTCTATGGCTACTTCTCCAAAAGGCCCTTTACAAAACTTCTAACCTTGTTTCCTCTTTGAGATAAGATATTTATCTTCAAACTCATCTTGGACTAAGCTAATAGCTTCTTCTTGATGTCATAGGTTCACGAGCTCTTCGAATGATTATGATTGTTTGGCAACATTTAGTGTCATGACGAACACTCTAAATTTGGAAGGCAGTGCTCCCAAGGTAATCCAGACCAAGAGATCATCTTCTACCTTCTCATTGAGTGCTAGTAACTCCATCCGTATTTCAACCACTCGATGTAAGAATTTCTCAACTTTCTCATCAGACTCTATGGTGATTGTGTGAAGTCTCGATTGCAGATGGAGGATTTTCATTTTATTTTTTGCATCACATATAATCGCTGACTTGTCCCATGCTACCTTTGGATCGTCAATGTCCTTGATATGTGGTTGGACGTTGTCAATGATGCTTAGCATGATTAACATAATGGCTTTGACAGTAGCCTTATCATACTTTGCACATTCATTGGGATCGATGGGAGCTTGCTCACTCCTATCACGATTCCCCATAGTCGTTCTAACTGAAGGATTGTACACATATTTGTTTTCCATGCAACACAATTTGGCCCTTTAAGTAGTTGGGCATTCAAGAGGAGCAATTTCGGAGCAAACATCTTCTATTTAAAAAAAATAGTATTTATTTGCTTTTAAAAAATGAAAATAATTGTATGTACCTTGTTCAAGATTTTTGCTTCAGTGCGTATCCTTCTCACAGCTTGCTTCTTAACAGGCTTTTATGCTTGTTGCAGAACTTTTGTGATTTTCAAATACTCAGGGCTGCATTCACGACTTCTTAAAATTTGACATCGGGGAGATCGTGTGGTATACGAGTGCCACAGCCCTACTGGGTGTCTGGATGACCAGAATGAAATCCTTTCATCAATCTCTCCAAGTCCTTAATAAGCCATGACACCATAAAAGTATCGATAGTATTGACACCTATCAATATATCTTGAATGACACCTCGCTTGTAGGGCTAGCCGATTGAGCTTGTGGAATTGCCACTACCATGTGTTAATGGATTGCCTCCTAGCACCAAATGCACAGGAGATATTAAACCAGAAATTACTCCTCTGCTTCACTAGTCATTCGACCAATTTGAGGAGTTGTTTGAAACCCTGATGCTCTGCCATTCACCGAATTTCATAGTCTATGACATTGTGGGGCCTTGGGCAAAATCATGCAGGTCACAGAATCTACCAGGCTTCACTAATTTCTCCACTCTAGGCTACTGCGACCTCTTTCTGGCGATTTGCCCATGCTAGACTACTGTAGGTTGCAAATTTTTAACAGCAGGTTAGCATGTTTCTTCCCATGATCTGCCAATCTGAAAGCTCTCAAACTCCTATGATCTACTATTCTGGTCAATGATCAGGTTCCCCAGGCTTTTAGCGTCGTTGCTAGTTATCCAGCGTTCTGCTAAGACAGGATTTTTTTTGCTGTACGTCGTTGCACCCTGAGATCATGCTTCTGCTGCGATGTCTCTGATACCAGATAGCAAACTGGAAATGATTTTCATTGACACGAAACAAAGATACAAAGGTCCTATATATATAATTGTTGAAACTTGCTGGAAATATGCATGACCGACATGCAACGCTATACAGTTTTATAAACCTTCCAAAAAATAATGTAATATCTATCTATACAGCACTGTTATTCTAGAGGGTTCCATGCTGCGCTGTCAGAGGAGTCTTATAAGAGACTCTGGGTAATAAAAAGATTTACGTTAGACATGTTTAGTCATTGTCTAGTTTAGATGGAGAATACCTACATACAATTCACAAACATGCATCTTGAAATAGCAAGCAGCTAGTATTTTGCTTCAAAAAAGTTATATCCTATCTACTTATTATATAATATCTATAGTGAAAGATCCCTAGTCTTATTATTGTCTATACATTTATGTTAAATTCTGCAATGTCAATTGGAGCAAGAAGTAGGGGAGACTTGATTTCCCTAAAAGTTTATCTACGGTGTGTTTGATTATGCTTATCAAGTAAGATTTACCTGTCCCTGTTGTTCCTTGTACAATCATTCGAAGAGGTGTACCTTGTGGGATTTTTTGAGCATGTTGGTGAAATATGTTAAAGGCTATTTGTTGAGTGCTTAACAACTCATATGATATTGGTTTGGTGCTGCACTCAATCATAATTGACATCGTGGAATGGCATGTGGGGGCTGTGGTTTACTTGTTTTGTCATCCCAAGGGAAAGAGGATTATGTGCCATCCTGCTACTATTCTTTATCCTCATGTAACCAATGCCATTCCCTTATGAATATTATTCCATTTTTGCTTTGTTGCTTCCTCTCTTTGTATTGTTAAATTCGCTGTTGACGACCTTTTCTTTCAGGGGTGACTTCTCTACCATGGCATTCATATTTTATCATGAGTATTGTCCCTTTCACATGAAAACTGAGACTAAATTTAAAAAGGACATAAAATAAACTGATAACTACACCTACGATTGAGCATTATGTTTTCATGGTTAACATTCTTGATCATATTGACTAAACTTTATCATCAAAAATGTCAATTACACTTGTCATGATTATGCGGATGTGTTTTTTAGAGTCTCTGTAGACCACATAAAATTGTAAAATGAGTAGAAATAATTCATTAACATATAATATATTATATATTAATATTATATTATATTAAAATATTATATATTTTATAATATTATTTTAATTTATATAATAAATATTTTATTTTATAATTTATATTTATATATTATATTATTTTATCTTATATATATATATATATATATATATATATATATATATCATATTTTGATCTTATATGAAATTTTAAATGAATTTATGATTACGGTTTTTCACTCTCCACGAAATAACATTATCTATAATATATCTGCTTTTAATTAATTAAAACTTATGTCTCTTAATTTTTAATTTTTAATTTATTTTTTAATAATCCACTGTGTGAGAAATGATAGGTATTAAACAATGGACTATACATCTTAAAATAAGATAAACACACATAATAAAATGAGAAATATATTATATTAAAAGATGAATTATATTTAACACTTGTTCATCTCCAACATTTGAAATTTTGCGGTAAGGAATGGCTTAACAAGCAATCAAATATAAAGATTTGAGTGTTCAATAACTTCTGGTTTGTAAAATTTGAAAGATTCTAGAGTTTAAGTTGCAGAGCATAGGTTGTGGGTGAAAATGGATACAATATTTTATGCAGGTTCTAAATTGGAGACAACTGAACCCATATGATAGAAACAAAATCACACCTTAGATATTACTGGCATGGATTCCATCATAAATTTAAACTGTTCAGATTGGAAATTAAATCTTTATTCTAAAATCTTTTAAGACAAGTAATTCTCTACTTCTTTCCCTTAAACTGTTCAGATTGCAAATTAAATCTTTATTCTAAAATCTTTTAAGACAAGTAATTCTCTACTTCTTTCCCTAAAATATATTTGAAAAACAAATTACATCCTTATTCTAAAATCTTTTCAGACAAGTAATTCTCTACTTCTTTCCCTAAAATATATGTGAAAAGCGGAATTTGACTGCAAACAAGGTAATTGTTAGAATATTTAAGTCAATGAAATACAAACACAGATTTCTTTTGGAAAACGTAATTGTCCAGTTGGCAGTCGAGCTGTAATCTACACTATCTCGCTTACTTTATTGAATGACTGTCAGTCCTTGACAGCTATAAGATCCGTGCGAATATCTCATCGTACAAAATATCTTTCTCCTTTGTTGTAGGCTAATACGACTACATTAAAGCATTTATTCTGATATGATTTCTTCTAGAAAGTGCAGTTGTCTCTAGAGAGAATTCGATAGCAAGATAACAATACAATACTGTATCATTCTATTGATGAGATATTGAGCACCGAAGCTCTACTGGTTTGGATATACAAGATTGTATTTGTATGTGTGAAATATTGAGCATCGAAGCTTTTAACAAATGATGATAGAAATTGCACGTGTGTAGTTACAGGATATCTGATTCCCACAACTGTTAATCCTCACTCTGCAAAAGACGTGAAAACTATTGGAGCTTTAGTACTAAGCTTAATGACACAGATAGCCTCTGACTTTTATTACATCTGTGAAATCACAAGTGATCTTAAAAAGTACTTGAAAGAGAAGCATCGTGGCGCTTACTTTAGATTGGTTCATCATTTCCCAAAACATTTTCTTTGTAGCAATTGTGTTTCTGGTATTGACATTTGTTTGCTAATTTTTAGCTTGTAAAACTGTTCGTGGAATTCTCAAGCAGAGGATCTCGGTAATTTTCTCGACTCTGACAGAGAGACAATTTAGAGACGAGGAACCCTGCACGGATGACGATCTAGAGTGCCAGAGAGGTAGATAGGATTGTAGGCCGTGCTTATCATTACATAATCATCGTTCCTGGAATGATTATGAAGATGAGTTATTCAATCATGGATTGGAGCCCGTGCTTCCCAGCGGGATTATGTAATGGCCAGGTTAGTGTTAAGTTCAGGAGCTGATCTAGTGATTGCAATGTGCTTCCTATTCTTCACCGTTTAATGCAAACTCTCAATGTGAGTCATAAAATGCTTTCAAATCTCTCGTTAGAATTGTCTGGTACTTGTGGTTTTGTGGTGGCAGAACGGTGTTGGAATACTGTTTATTTATTCTTTTTTTTTTTTTTTTTTGGTTCTTCTAAACCATTCGCTTCGCCTGGATTCTTCCTTTTTCTAGAATCTTCCGTACCCTTATATAAATTAAGCTACTCGATCCTGTGACAAACCAATCCAGCTCATTTAATTCTTTCATGTATATTCTGTATTTTTCTGTGTCAATAGATTTGAGCATTTTAATATTGTCTATGTTTCTATCATGGTATCAGTGTCTGGTTTTCTCAAATCTACCTAATCCCCGTGTTTCAGTTGCATTCTGTCACAGCCCCAAAGAAACTGCTGTATTTTTTTTGTTTCAGTTTGAAGCCCGAGTCCGAGGAAGCTGCTGAAGCACGGTGTGGAGACTGCTCAGCAGAACGTGCCAGGGAGGATGTTGAAATTTTAAATGGCAAGATGCATTTCACAGAGTTGCTGATTTGCGGAAGCGAATCGTATCTGGTCCAGTGCTGTTGTGTAAGTGATCAGGCAGAAAATTGAAGGGGAAAATTTTCCAAGTATTTCATTTCATTTAACATCCGTTTCATGAAGCGCTTTTTTTCATTCCACCAAAGAAGTAATTTCTTAATGTGGGTTTGTTTAACGTGACGGAAAAGTCAAATAAGGATTTTTTAATATTTAAATGTTGTATTAGGCCCTTGGCTCATAGAGGGGACAAATTAAACTGTCTTTGTAGGTGTAGCAGAGTAAAAATAGGATTTTTTTTGGCACTTTGATGGTTTTTTTTTTTTTTTTTTTTTTTTTTTAAATTTAATATTTGCGGAGGAAAAATATAAGGTAAAAATTGTAATTTGGAGGGAAGGAAGTGTAATTTTATCTAGCTGTAAGTTACCACAAGACAAAGGAAAGATTTGTAAGTAGGGAGATGCAGTAGCCCCTTATCATTAATAGGGGCATAAATAGAACCCCCTAAACAATAGATGCTCCTCATTTTTAAGAGAATCATTTGTTTCTATAATTACTGAACAGAAAAAATATCATTGGACCCACTGTGTCAGAAAATTTGGTGCAATTGTAGTCTCTATGAGATCGAGACCTTAAAACACATTTTAAAGGGGAGTATCTTTCTTGGTAGAGAGTAAATCATTGTTATATGAATATTCACGTCTTATGCCATTAGATGTGTTCTTGAATAAGAGTGGGCAAGAGAATATTGAGTTGTCTTAAGTCACTGTTTAAGCATTTGTATTGTCAATGGGCATGTTTTCCTTTAAAATCAGGAATACGGTTGATAATTTGAAAGAGTCTCATCTATTATAAAGGTTTTTTTGAAAAAATCATTTCAAGGAGAAAATTATAGATAATTTAAGTTTTTTTTAATAAGTGATTTACATCTATTTTAAGGATAATTATTAATAATGGAGACTAGTATAAATCTATTGACGAATATAAAATTGAATGAAAAAATTTATTATGATTGGGTTTTACATTTGAAGATGTTTTTAACTCTTAAAAATTGTTATGAGCTTATTTTTTATGTTGAAAAAAGACCTATAGTTGATAGAAAAGATCAAGATAGTTGGGAAAAGTGAGACAAGATGTAAGACACATGGATAAAGCTTATGCTTTTTGATGAGGTGTTTCTACTAGTCCAAAATAAATGAAGTTATGTCAAGGTATAAAGTGTTGTAAAGAAAATGTATGAAAATTTAGGTGATGTATGGATTTTGACCTTTACTATAGAATTATATAATATGAGATCATTAGAATCAAAAGAATTTGTGTTTCACTTAACTAAAAATAAAAGAAAATAATAAAGGCTTTGCTTTCCTTGAAAAGAGCATAAATGATAGATTTTATGCAAATAATACTACAAGTCTATTTAGTTCATGTCAACTATTTATAAGAGGTTTAGATATTGTTGATAAACTAATTACCATTAAATTTGTAGAACTGTGTGCTAAGCTTATATATGAAAAAAGGTAGTTAAGGAAAAAGAGATTTGAAGTAATGATTCTCAAACTTTTGTGATGAAGGAAAAGCCTAGATGCAAGAAGCTTCATGACAAGTCTAGAGACAAAAAGTTTTTTAGGCTTGTGCTTATAGTCTTTAATGTTTTTGAGCTCAAGCTACTCATCAGAGCCCTCAATGTAATCAAAGAAAATATGCTAAGCAATATTTAATTTAGCTAGGGAATCCAATGTATTATAAGTGTCACTTTATGATATTTAATTAACAATGTATAAATTATTGGCCTCTTTGAGAATATTTTAAATACTAAAATCTAGATGCTCTTGAAATTTCATTAAATTCTTGATTTCTTTCTCTAAATTCTTTCATTGATTGCCTCTATCATGCACTATATATTTGTCCTAAATACACTAATTTACATGTGTATTTATTAACCTATTAAATTAAAATTAGAACTTTATTGATGTATTAATAAATAAAAATTGAAAAAAAAAAAGACCACATGGGACCCAAAATTGGATGAGAAGCACCCAACCCCAAAAATATATATTATATATTTCCCTTGAAAACCCAACAAACAGAGAAATATGGGGAGGAGAGAAAAAAACAAAAGAGAGCAAGAGTGAAGAGATAAGATAAATATAAATAGACACAAAAAAAATGTGCTAATAAAAACATAATTTATCTAGTAAGCAACAAATAAAAGAACTCCAAAATAATAATTTTTTAAGGCAAATAAATGTTCAAAGATAATTTTTAAGTGTTAGGATACAACTACAAACAATCTTGGAGATTGTATTATTGATATTCGATGAGATGATATTTATCCAGTACTTCAAATAATTGTCAATCATTGAACTAGTTTCTAAACTGATAAAATATAATTTTAATTTAGAAGGTTTTAATATTAATACATAATTAATACAGACATCTATCTTTTGATAGAGAAAGTTAATAGTTTAATTCTACTAAATAAGTTTACATTTGCTGATGTATATATTAAATTATTCTTTTACCTCATATCATAATAATAGTAATAAGAAAAAATTGATAAAAAATATGTATAAATGATTATAATAAAAAAAATGATCGGATACAATAATAAATTAAAGTGTTAAAAATAATATCCATGAAAAACAAAGTTAATAAATATGAAACATTAAAGTAAAAATGGTAGAACCAAAAAGAGATGGTGATAAAAAAGAAGAGTGAAAGGAGGTGGTGACAAATTGTACATGAGAAAGAGAACCTTCTACACATTAAAGTAGACGCAACAACACTAATATAAAGTAATGACGAATTACACGTCAAAAGCAAAACTTTCCAAATGTAAGCTTCCTTTAATGCCCCAAACTCCCAAAACATAATAGACATAATAATCTTAGTCTACTCACCATCATGTAATAAAGAAATCGAATAAAACGTTGTCATAATAAAGAAGTACAATAAGATGGCCCACCACAAACGTCGTCATATAATTGAAGACTCCATCGCCTCCATTGAAGAAATAGAAATGAAAAAAGTTATGTGAATATCGTCGTTATTTGCATATGTAGAAACAAAAAAGGCATTATACTGGCGAAAACTCACGGACCACAAGAAGTTACACACAAGAGGTTTTTGGTTTTGTTTAGTTTTTTTTTTAATTATTATATATATTTAAAATTGATGGTTCATAAGATTGTTTTTTTCTTTTTTAAAAATTGAAAATTAATATTAACAGAATAAAATTATAAGTTGGGAATTTAAAAAAACTCTCAGAGTAAGCTGGCGTGATTATAGAATAAAGAGGTTTTCAAAAATAGTAAAGTTCTTAAAACTTGTTTTTTTTGTGGGTGTGTATATTTGTTAAATAGAGGTCTCGTTTAATTAGGTAATTAATCATGTAGTTGTCTATATGTGGGTCGTTGCAGGAATCAATCTAAACTAAGTAATCATTCATTTTATTTAGAGCTAACATCATCTAATTCCTTTCACATTTATTTAATTTAAGTTAACAAAATTGGTACAATCAATACTTTTTTTTATTAATAATTTAATTAATACTAATTTATATTAAAAAATGGTTAATTATATATCAATCAATGTTTATTTATATTTATAATAAATATTATAAATACATTCTAAATTATAAAAAGTGTTTGAATATATTAATATGAATAAATAGATCTAAATTAAATTATATCACATCTACTTATATATAGCTTTATTAATTGTAAAATCAATCTTAATTAATAGTCTAACTCTAATTTATTAATTGTTTCTAATTTACTAATTCAAAAAAAAATGTTAAAAGTAGTATCTTTTTTTCTCTGTATTTTGGAAACAAATTTTATAATTTAACAATAAAATTAAGGTTTTGTAGTATAATAAAAAGAACTTAGAAAATCATAGTGATTGAAACACCTCCCTAGAAACATACACCCTATATTTTTATTAATCAGGTTTATTGACAACATGTTTCTAGAAGATAACAAATAGAATAAAAATGATCTGAGATATGTGTTCTTTAGGTTACCAGTTTTGAAAACATCACATGCCTTTCTAAAGTTTTAAGAAGTTTATCTTCTTCTTCTTCAAACCTAATAGGACAATTGAACCTATAAAAAGACAAGAAAAATGATATTTTTTAGGCTTGCGCTTAGGGTCTGCAAGGTTTTTAAACATTAATTACTTGTCAAGTCCATAACCAATATCAAAGAAAACATGTCAAGTACCGTTCAATTTAACTAGATAATCCAATGTAATGCAAGTGTTGCTATATGATCTTCAATAAATACTCTATAATTTTTTTTACCTATTTTTATAATGCAATGAAACCATAAATTTTAGATGCTTTTTTTAAATTTTGTTAGATTCTTGAATTCTTTTTGCAAAATATTATAATGATTACCTCTATCATAGATTTCATGCTTTTCATAAATACATAAATTAGAACCTTAATGATGTAGCAATACAAACATGACAAGAAATAAGACAAGAGAGGATCCCCAACCCACAGGGATTTAAAACTGAGTGAGAAGGGCCCATCCCCAAAAAAATATTATTCGTACATTTTTGGGGAAGATCCAGTAAACATAGAGAAACATAAGAACAAGAGAGAGGACATAAAATATAAAGAGCAAAGAGACACTAAATATGAATAAAAACAAAGAAAACATGCTAATAAAATCATAATTTAAATCAATAAGCAAAAATTAAAAGAAATCTTGAGATAATTTTATTTTAAGGTTAATATATGTTCAGAGAGCATTTTTAGGTGTTAACACACAACTATAAACAATCCTTTATATAAAAATATTAAGATGGATGATATTTATCTAATACTTCAAAAAAGTTGTCAATCATTATAGTAATAGGCATTCTACAATGGTAGTAGTGGAATGGATTGTAATGGAGTGAGTTGTTCACTTTTATGTTTAAATTTATATTTGACGTTTATCTGATCATCACATATCAATTTCAATTTTAAATTTGACATCAATTGCATTATCACTTGAGGGTTTTTCTTTCTACTTGGAGAAGTTAATTGAAAAATTATAATATGTTGGCTATATGGTAAAGTTTAGAGTTCATTTTTCTTTTTGGAAAATATTATTTAACCCTAACATATTAGTTAGTGTGAATTTGGAGGAGAAAATTAAATCATTAATAAATGTCATATTTGAAAAATTCAAAATAACAATTTTTAGATTTATATTTTCCAACATATTTTAATTAAATGTATTTAAGATATCTATACCAACTTAATTAGATTTTAAGTTAATTGAATTTAATTTTAATTTAAAATTTCAATATAAATATAAAATTTCTATACACATCTATTTTTTCCTTGGAGAAAGTAAATTGTTTTCTTCTACTAAATTATTTTACATTTATTGACATACAGTTAAAAATATTTTTTTACACTAAAAATTAGTTAAAATTTAATGTAAAAAAACAAATAAAATACAATAATACTTATAATTAGAAAATGGTTGGACATAATAATAAATTAAAGTGATAGAAACAACATTTATCGAAAGTTAATGTGTGAGAAATATCAACCTAGAAGCAATATTATTAAAGGGATGTGGTGATAGGTTGTCTTTGAAAATAAAAAAAATCATTAAAAAATCTCTGTTAATGATAAATCTAAAGCTACCAAACTATGCACAGACAGACCCCACGAAAGGAGAAAATGTATATGTAACAAACCTATAAAAATTAAAAAATCACTGTGGTGATAAGATGATGAGAAATCTGATGGAATAAATTAAAGGCTTTGCATGGATCACATGATTAAAATGTTGCCTGAGATCATGGTGGGTGGAGAAAATCTATATGTAACAAATCTATAAAAATTAAAAATTAAAAAGTCATTATGATGATAAGATGATGGGAGAATTGATGGAATAAATTAAAGGTTTTGAATGGACCACATGATTAAAATGCTGCCTTAGATCATGGTGGACAGTGCATAGCACTTTTTTATTTTTTAAGTTCATTGGTTGGTAAAAGTTGCCTTAATATCATGGTGGATTGTTACGGGCAGCTGAAGTGGTCATCTTCACTTACTAAACGCACCATCGAAAATTCCTTTTATGTGCACATCAAGTACCTTCTTGTTTTCTTTTATTAAAAAACTGATCAGTTCCAGAACATTTCGCTTCTAATATTAGAAAACTGATCTGTATTAAATGGAAGTAGATAAATAATATCTTTGTTCAAATCTGTTTTTACCATCTTAGAGTTGTCAGAGAAGATTTTCCTATCTTTTCTTATATGGCTTGTAATAACGGATCCGGCGAAGACATTTAAAAAAGGAGCACATTGGGTACCAACCAAGGTCCTGGTTCTAAGTGCTGTCACAATCCAGGTTTTTAATAAATAGTGGTGGTAAGTGTAACTGGTTTTTTATTAATGTGTTTTTTTAAAAAGAAGTTCATAATTGTATTCATGTAATAATGGACATATCTTATCTTTTAAATGTTTGTTGGAAAAATATCTTGTATTTGGAAGCTAATTTAGGATAATTGTAACCACATGAAGCTTCTTTATTACTCATGTCCAATATATGGATGCAAAATGATTTTCACCCAATATGTGCATGCAAACTGATTATTATTCTCTTAGTTTTAAAGATTTTAAAAGTTTTATCCTCTGAATACTTTTTATACTGTATTTTGACTCTATGCACGAATTTTGTAACAAGAGTCATTTAAAGTTAGCCTTACAAACAACTTTTGAAGAGAATATCTTATTGTTATTCCCTGTTTCAGACTCTGCTTCCTGTACAATTATAGGAATCCTAAGATCTAGCTAATTTACAAGTAGTTATCCATGGTTTATCACATTGTAATGTGCCTTCAAGTCATCCATCTCTTTAATTTAAATATAGTTTTTCATCATTTATGATAGAAGATTAAAATTATAGGAGGTAAAAAATATGTTTTCTTACATAAGAAGAAAAGAAGAAAATAAGCTTTCATTTAATATTTATTTGATTGTTATTTGAAAGTTTTTTCTTTTTATTTGGAGAAGTCAATTGAAAAATTTTAATATTTTGGTTGGTAGGGTTTGGAGCTCCATTTTTTCTTGGAAATAATTATTTGAGGCAAACATATTAGTATAATTATATATATGTCATTGTCACTAATCAATATGAAATCCAAGGAGAATTTAATAAAATCATTAATAAATGTAATTTATGAAAAATAAAACTTAAAATCTTTGCGATCCATCTATTTTAGCATATTTCAATTTGATCTATTTAAAATATCTATACTAATTAAACAAATTTATAAACTAATAAAAATTAATTCTAATTTAAAAAATTCCAATATTAATACAAAATTAATATAGACATCTACCTTTTTAATAGAGAAAATGAATTGTTGACTTCCTCCAAATTATTCTGCATTGATTGACATAGGAATTAAATTATTCTTTTAAAAAAATGAAATATATATATATATATATATATATATATATAAATAATTATAATAAAAAAATAATCAAATAATAATTAAAATGTTAAGAACAATAATCATCAAAATACAGTTAACAAATGTAAAACATTAAAAAAAAAAAAAAAAAATGGTGATGGATTATCTCTTAGAGAGACACTTCTTCTCGACACTCATAAAAAATACAACTAATGTGTGAAACATCAACGTAGATGCAGCAACACTAAAAGAAAACGGCAACAGATCATCTTCCTTCTTAAAAAAAGTTCCCTTAAAGATAGCAATTATTTTAAAAATTATTCAGTAGAAGAGCACCTCCATCCAAGGAGAAAATGTAAATATAACAAACATATAAAAATTGAAAATACAAAAAGTTATTATGCCGATAAGATGCTGGGGAAAACTTGATTAAAAAGTGGCCTTAGACCATAGTGTATAGTGCATGGCACTTTTTTATTTTTAAAGTTCATCGGTTGGTAACAGCGGACAGGCCGTTACCAGGATTGTTACGGTCAGCTGGAGTGGTATTTCCTTCACTTACGAAACGCACCCTCGAAATTTCCTTTTATGTGCACATCAAGCAACTTTTTGTTTTTCTTTTATTAGAAAACTGTTCAGTTGCACACTATGTTACCAGAAACGCAACGAATAAGTATCGTTTCCCGTTCAAACACAGAAACCGCAGCCGCAATGCGAACCTGCGTTTCTATGGCTGCTGTGGCGTTTGGAACGGATGAAAAACGTTTCTTCTCCGTCCGCAACGTTTCCTTCTGTCTGCAGGCTTTTTCCAACTATTTGCAGGGTTGAATGAATATTGTTTTAGAATCATTACCTTGCTAAAAAGATTTGGAATGGCTTCGGCAGGAAAAGTAGAGAGCGTTTATTTGCCATTGCGGTTTCACGTTTCTCGTAACATAGGTTGACAACATTTTGTTTATTATATTAGAAAACTGATGTGTATTTAACTGGCATGTGTGGTGGAAACAGGGGATATTAAATGCAGGTAAGTAAAATGATATCCGTATTCAAATCTGTATCTACCATCATAAAGTTGTCAAGTAAGATTTTCCTATCTTTTCTTATATGTAATAATGTATACAATGAAGGCATTTGAAAACAGAGCGCATTGGGTACCAGCCAAGGCTTTGGTTCTATGTGCTCTCACCATCCAGGTTTTTAATTGTGTCCATACTCCATATACCAGTGCGTAAGGCAAGCCGGAGAGAGAAGGGTTGAAAGGCTTGCTTTACACTCAGCTGTTCTTAGACAGTGGAAGACTTTGCATCTGTCTATTTATAGGATATCTGATTCCCACAACTGTTAATCCTGACTCTGCAAAGGACATGAATACTATTGCAGCTTTAGTAATAAGTTTAACGACATAAATAGCCCTGAGTTCTATTACATCTTTCAAATCAGTAGATATCCTAGTTATAGTACTAAAAGGTACTTGGAAAAAAGTAATCGTGGCGCTTACTTAGATTGGGTAATAATTTCCCAAAAACATTTTCTTTGTAGCAATTGTATTTCTGGTATTGACATTTGTCTGCTAATTTTTGGCTTGTAAAACTGCTCGTGGAATTCTCAGGCAGAGGATCTCGGGAATTTCCCCAACTGATGAGGATCGTGAATGCCAGAGAGTTAGAGAGGATTGTAGCCCGGGCTTATCATCAAATAAACGGCGTTCTTGGAGAGAATTTGAAGATGAGTTATTCAAGTCATGGGTTGTAGCCCGTGCTTCACAGCCGGATTATATCATGGTCATGTCAACAAATATGCATCCTATTCTACACGGTAAAAATTGGATGGATTATTTACCATCATATTCTCCACCGTTTAAAGCATACATTCCATCGTAGTCCTCCCATAGAGCGTCCTAAAATGCTTTCAAATATCTTGTTACAATTGTCTGGCACTTGTGGTTTTTTGGTGGTAGGACAGTTTGTCATCTGTTGGAGATGGATCCATACTATCTTTTATTTTCCCAAACTTGCATGAGGGAGATCGTTTAGCGTAGACCATTCTTGGACAAGTGGCATCATCGATCCCATTCACATGTACGACACCAAAGGATCTGATCTCAATCCTCAATTCAAGGACAAATTTTTTGACATCCTGTTGATTAAGCTGGTTGGAATAATGTTTATTCCACATAGGATACTTTATTTCTCACAGGGCACTTTTAACCTCTCCAGAACTATCCGCTTTCTCCTGATTGTTACATCCTTTCCAGAATATTTCCTGCTTCTAGATTGTTCTTCTTAGAAGCTCCCTAGGCTCCTCTAGACTTCTCCAAATCACCTATAAAACAATCACTCATCCCCTCAGGCAGTTCAACTCAGTTTGATAAATCTTGTACGCTCTGTAATGTTTTCAGTGTACTATATTTGTGCATTGTGGAAATTTTCTCTGTAATTGCATCTGAGCCAGGTTTTTACAAATCTGCCTAATTCTTCTATCCCAACTGCCTTCTGTCACAATCCAGAAATATTCTATTTGCTGTGTGATATCTTCCCCTCATCCAGCTTCTCAAATTTATCACATGTTTGATATCCTATCTGTACTTCTTTCCTGGGTATTTCGCTGTGCAGAACAGTCATCATTATCAACGACGAACCAGGCGAAGGAGAATTCAACTGAGCAAGAAGCAAGAATCACGCCGAAGTATCAGCTACAGTCGATCAACAAGCTCGCCTCTGGGAATACTAGGCCACATTTACGGGCAATCTTTTTTTTTTTTTGGAAAAATCCGTGAAGTTTCATCAATTATCATTACATCCATTATTTAGTAAATCGGCTGAAGCTCCCGTTCTGTTAAAATTTATTAGGCCTCCATTGTCGGAGTGCGAAACAGAAGTTGAAAGGCAAAGTGTTCCTTTTTAAAAGGGGGCATTATATGGGGAAGCGTGAATACTTATTTTCCTTTGCGATACTTGAAATTGTGGGGCTTGATTATTATAAAGTCCAATAAAGCGCTCCACTAAACTATTTTTAAAGATTTTGTGTTGTGGATGGGCATGCTTTTTGAAAGTGGGAATTGAGGCTTGTAAATTTTTGAAGCGTGTTATTTACTATAAATATTTATTAAAATGAAAAATCATTTTAATAAAGGAATTATTAAAATTTTAATGAAGTCTTTTTAATAAATTATTTTTATTTAATTTAAAGAGATTTATTAGTAATAGATATTAGTGGAATTTTAATGATGAAAATTAAATTGAATGGGAAAAATATTATGATATAGTTTTATGTTTGGGGATGATTCTAACCTTTAAGAATTGATAAGAGTTTGTTGTTGATATTGGAAAAATGCTTATAGATACTAGTAATGATCAAGTTAGTTGGAACAAGCGAGGTAAGATGGCAGCGATGTGTATAAAGCTTATGCTTTTTGATTAAGTTTTTTTGAAAATTCAAAATGAACGAAATGTTGTGAAGGTATGGAATACTATTTAAAAAATGTATGCAAATTTAAGTGATGTATGAATCTTGACCCTTACAATAGAATTCTATAATATGAGATTATCATAAAAAAAAGAGTTAGTGCCTCATCTAACGAAAATAAAGGCAAAGAAAAATGAGCTTGCTTCCCTTGCAAAGAACATAAATGATAAAGATTTTGTACAAATAATATTACAATGTCTTCTTAGATCATATCAATCATTTATAAAGGGTTTAGATACTACTGATAAGCTAACTACCATAACATCTCAAAAGTTGTTGGCTAAGTTTATACAGGGAGAAAAGTGATAAGGTAAGGAAAAAGAGATCTGAAATAATGATTTTCAAGCCTATGTGATGAAGGGAAATCTTAGTTATAAGAAGTTTCATAACAAGTCAAAATAGAAGAATTGGAGGCTCCAGGTATGATTTCTCTAAGGGTCACAATTATCACAAAGAAAGTCAGAAAATCAAATGCATCTATTGTGGTAAATTAGGCCATCATGAAAGTAAATTTTATAATAAACTAAATGATTAAAAAAGAAAGTTTGATTTCTCTAAGGGTCACAATTATCACAAAGAAAGTCAGAAAATCAAATGCATCTATTGTGGTGAATTAGGCCATCATGAAAGTTAATATTGTTAACTCTAAAAGTAATGCTCTATGTGTAATTCTTGAAGCAAACAATTCTTATAAGGATGATTGAGTCATTGATTCTGGTACTACACAACATATGTCTCATAATAATAAGAAATTTGAGTCATAAAACAAAGTTTGGGTAATATGTAAATATTGTTGACTTTAAAAGTAATTCTCTTTGTGTAATTCTTGAAGCAAACAATTTTTATAAGGATGATTGAGTCATTGATTCTGGTACTACACAACACATGTCTCATAATAATGAGAAATTAGAGTCATAAAACAATGTTAGCACTAAAAAAAATATACTTTTGGGAAATAATAATGTATTAAAAGTTAAAGAAACCGGTAATATTGAAGTTGATAATGGTATAATAAAAAATATAAAGCTAGTTTCAAATTATAAATTAATATACTTTTTGTTTCTAAAATTAAAAATCAAGGATATAAGCTAAAGTTATACAATAATAAGTTTATAATCAAATAAATAAATAATAACTTTAGATTCATAATAATTGGCAAAGTTGATAATGGGTTATATAAGTTTTAATAACTTACTTCAAAGTGTGAAGATACTCATGTGTGTAACATTACAAAATATAATGACATAAGCATGTTACGTCAGGAATGGATGCGTCATGTCAACTATCAAAACCTTGAGTTTATGAAGAAGTTGAACATGGTCTATGGACTACCAAATATCTCCCAAAATCAAAGGGTTTATTAAGGTAGTGTTATGAAAAAGCAAGATATGGAAAGATTCCCTCATGAAAAATCATACAGAGCCAAAGTTTCATTATATCTATTTCATACTGATCTAATGGAGCCATTTGAGACACCACCACTTTCTAAATAAAGGTATGTACTTAGTCTTATAAATGACTATAGTAGAATAATTTGGGTGTACATTCTAAAAAAAAGAGTGAGGTGTTTGTTAAGTTTAGATAATTTAAGTCTACCTAAAAAACAAAGTAGAAGACATTTAAAGATAACAAGAATAGATAGGGGCATATAATATATTAACAATACCTTCCTAAATTTTGTAAATAAAATGGTATAAAGAAAGAGTTTACAATTGCATACATAACTCAACATAATGGGATTGATAAAATAAACAATATAACTCTCATAGAAATGTCTATATTTATGTTATAATATAGAAAATTTGATACTAAATATTAGGTACAAGTAATTGACATAGTTGAATATATTGTAAAGAGGATTTCTATTAAAGTAGTAATGAATAAAACCTTTGAATAGGATTAGAGAGGTAGAAAGCCTATTGTCTCTCATTTTTGATTTTTTTGTTGCAATTCTTATGCTCACATTCCTAGTCAAAAAAGAAAGAAGCTAGATAAGAAAAGTTTAAAATACATTATGATTGGATATATTGAGGAACAAAAATTTTATAGGCTATGTAAACCTGAAACAAGAGAATTTTATATTGAAATAAATGTGTGGTTTGATGAAGATATTGAAAGTGATGATGGCCCTAAACCATCTTCCCTTCCAATTCTGATCAAAGAAGATGAGCCTATTTATACTAATTATTCAAATGAAGATTTGTTTTCATCTATAGGTAGAGCTCAAAATTAAATGGATGCATCAAATGAAAGCAATGGAAGGAACATGGTAAAGACATGGAACATTGAGGAAATATATCAATAAGCCCTAAGAATTTTTTTGATAATTATGCTCTTATGATTAGAGTGATGTAGGTGGATGCTTAAAGAACATATGAGGAAGCAAATTGAAAAGTTGAATGGGATGCAACTATGCAAGATAAAAATAATTCTCTACTAAAAAATGACTCTTGGGAGTTTAGTCTTCTTCTAAAAGGGAATAATTTAGTTGGTTGAAAATGGACATATAAGATAAAGTTCAGATCAGATGGAGATGTGGAGAAGTACAAAGTGAGGTTGGTGGCCAAAGTATTTTTACAGAAAGAAGGTATTGACTTTAGTAAAACTTTTTCTCATGTTGCTAAGGCGATGTCCATTCGTATACTAGTTCATTTAGATGTAAAATTTGGTTGTAGAATTTATCAAATGGATGTAAAAAGTTATTTCTTACATAATGACTTAAATGGATAAATTTACATACAAAAACCACATAGATTTATTTAACTTGGTAAAGAACATCTAATGTGTAGATTAAAGAAGTCATTATATGGTATTAAAAAAACAACAAGGGCATGGTTATCCAAAATAAATGATTAATTTCTAGATGTAGGATTCACAAGAAACAAAGTTGATCCAGATATGTATATGAAGCATAGTGATGGAAATATTGTTATTGTTGTGTTGTATGTTGATGATTTAATTATTATAGGAGATTATATGCAATGTATTGTAGACACTAAAGATCAACTTAAAAGGTATTTTTAGATAAATAACTTAAGCTTAATGCAATAATTTTTGGGCATGCATGTATGGAAAGAGAATGACAGGATTTTACTTTGTCAAACCAAATATGCCCTTGATGTATTAAGAAAAATTAGGATATTCGAGTGTAAACCAACTAGTACACCATGTGAAATTGGATTGAAATTGAGTTCTAACTCCAATATAAAAAAATTAGATGAAACACTATATCGATAACTTATTAGTAATCTCTTATATCTAACTATCATTAGACTAGATATTACATATGCAGTCAACTTTGTTTCTAGGTATATGCCAAATCCTCACGTTTATCATTGGAAAGTAACCAAAAGAATACTGAAGTATGTTAGAGGTACACATCAACTTAGAATTGAATGTAAACAAGGATGTGGACACAAGTTAGTGGGTTATATAGATTTATATCATGTAGGTCATGTAGTTGATAGAAAATCAACTTCAGGATATGTGTTTCACCTTAATTCAAGGCCAATCTCATGGAGCAATAAGAAGCAAGCTATTATGTCTCTCTCATCTACATAATTTAATACATTGGTTCTTCAAAGGCATCTCAAGAATCTATGTGGCAAAGAAGATTGCTCAAGGAAGTTCATCTACCTCAAGATCATCCAACTACTATATTTTTTGATAATCAGATCACTATCAAGTTCATAATAAATCATGTATTTCATTCTAGACTAAAACATATTGAGGTACAATATCATTTTATTTGTGACTTGATAGATGGAAAGGTGGTGGAGATAATATTTTGTGGAGCAAAAGAGTAAGTAGTAGTTATATTCATTGAAGAATTATCGATAGTTAAATTTATCAAATTTTGAAACATGTTACATCTTGTGAATATTCATTTTCAAGTACATATAAAGCCTTAAGTATTTTTTAAATGGGTACCTAATCATGCCAAGTTATCATAACTCATAATAGGATCTTGTAAGATAAATAAACATTATTGGGGGGTGTTGGGATAATGTTTATTACACATAAGTTACTTTATCCCACCTAGGATACTTTTATCCCCTTCCAAAATTATCCACCTTCTCTAGATTGTTCCATCCTTTCTAGAATATTTCCTCCTTCTATACTGTTCTTCTCTAGAAGCTCCCTAGGCACCTATAGACTTCTCCAAATCACCTATAAAATAATCACTCACCCCCCTCAGGAAATTCAACTCAGTTTGATAGAATCTTGTACGATCTGTAATGGTTTCAATGTAATATATATGTATATTATCTAATTTTTCTCTATCTAAGATGGTTGTCAAGGTTGGGTTACATAAACTACTCTATATTATTTTGGTGCTTCAAGTATTGTTAGTTTTGTTCAACAATGGTTGTCAAATTATGTCTAAGATTGTGTTTTGTAAGTTTACTATGCTTTGTTGGCCACAAGAACCATAGTATATTTAGCATGGAAAATCATTTTAGACTACACTAGATAGGCATTATGAAGACTATGTAGATATTTTGGGGTAATTTTACATGCCATGAGAAGATCCATACAATTTTTAGAAAGCCAATGAAAACTCTATTTATCAAATAAATATCTTAATGAAATAGGGGCACTAGAAGGGCTTGGAGTGTGATATTTTCAAGTTAATTTCCAATCAGTTATCTTTGCAAGACATTGAGGAAGGTTTTGAACTTATGAATAGTCTTAAAACTGAAACATTTCCTCTAGTGAAGAATTTTTTTCCAAATATAGACAAGCATTTTTTCAATTAACAACCCTTTATTTACTCAATATCATCATCTAACTCCATTGGGCATAGTCAGATTGAGCAAAGTGTGTTGTCAAATCCTATTGTCAAGCATTGGTTTTAATGAATTTTGTAGATAATGCACAAATTGATTATTAGAACTTGATGAATAGTCTCAATATATAAGATCCTCAAATAACCCTGGAAGCTAACAAATAATTTTATAAATTAAAAAATTTATGTGAAGAAATATCGATTTCCTCTCACCCCAAGAACACCAATGTTGAATCAGTACATGAATGTGTAAAGATGGTGTCCATGTAATGTCCCTTACTTAGGGGCTCCTTTTTTCTACAAAAAGCTCTGATACCACTTTAATATCCCCAACCAATTAGGAATATAGAACAAATAAAGCTCTGATCAAAGAATACGATTTTGCAAGATAATTTCAAATAAATAAATAAATCACAGTAAATCTCTTATTTGCCAATCAAATATCTTTCACTTGTTCAAATAATTACAATTGAGTTTCTATCATACAAATAAAATAATATGAAATATTCTGTCTTAAAACCCTAGGCTTTTGCAAATCTAAAAATTGAGCTTGAATCTAAAAATTCTATCTCAGCCTGCTGTGTCGAACACACAGTCGCCGGCGTCGGTCGATATATTGCCAACGTCAGTCTCTGTCAGTCCTTCTCTACCGACGTCGGTCTTAAGTCGGTCGATGTCAGTCACTAGGGATCTCTACCTACCGATGTCGGTATCTGTGTGGATCTGTACATGCCGGAGTCGGTTTCTATGCGAATCTATACGGACTCCATACGGCCACCAATAAAGCACAACCTATTTGTTTCAACCCCTGATTTGAAGATATCTGGCTCTAATATAGAAGATCTATATCTGTATAATTTATTGAATCAAAACTAAATAAAGAAAATACTTGGAAAGCTCTGTGACAACTTCTGTATGAAGTTATCTCTCAAATTTGTAAACCTCTATGATAACTTCTGTATGAAGCTATCTCTCAATTTGGTAATAGATCAGCTGATATTTCACAGCCTCTGAATCACACACAATGAAGGGTTGACGTTCTCCACTGCAATGGAATCCTGGAACCCTTGGCTCAGTCTTCACAGAAGAATTCTTCAATATCAAAATCAATAATCATATGCATAATCAATAATGGCCTCCATGAGAAACCCTTATACCCTAAAAAAGATATGCTTGCTCTAATTAGGGTTTCTAATTAAAAAAAGGCTAAATAATTAATATTTGATTAAATCAATCAAATATTAATATCTCCCTCAATACATGTCAGATCCTCGAACCGTTCAAACCTGGTGAACCAGGAAGTGATTCCACACATGACCATACCAAAATAAAGGCACTCCGCTGCATGTCAAATATCCCTAAATAATAGGAGCGCAAGCCAAATGTGTCTGAAATAGCCTGAATGAAAGCCAACTATAGGAATTCTACAAATTGAAGCCAAGCCAATCTCCATCATGACCCTCTATCCATCCTATCAGCCTATGAAGGTCACATAATAGGCTAATCATCAAGTCTGTCAATGTCCATCAAAAAGGGGACATGCCAATCCGCCCCTCCAAAAATTGCTTGTCCCCAAGCAATCTCGAAACAATGAACCACTCGATCCACCTGGATCCCAAATGTAGTTATGCTCTGCACTGCTATAAATCAATGCAAGTACCTGCAATATCATCAAAAGTAGAACAAAGAGGAATCGATAATCAAACTGGCAAATGAAACTCAACCAAACTCCAAGATTACAAATACCATAGTCAAGAACCCATGAGAAACAAACTCTCAGAGTATTATAACCCAAGTAGAATGGACAACTCAAACTACCAATTCCATCTACAAAAGATGGTGCCAATCCATCCCATAACTGATCCTTCTGTAAAGGTGGCATGACCAACTGTACCACACTATCAACGGTGTGAGAAGAATCAACCTGGAAACTCAACTCCACTGGTATGCTAAACTCATCAGGACTAGATACTCCCAAATCTTGATCATGTGTGTCAGCTCTGACAACATGTTCCTCAGCTATAACTATAGGAACGTACTCACCAACAACACTCAATGTACTATCCTCTGAACATACCTCCATACTCCGAATGCCAGCATCAGACTCATCCTCATCTAACTCTGAAGAAGCTGCTGCTGAAACTATCTCATCATCACAATCTCTAGCTCCCTCATCCTCTGCAACTAACTGAGAGTCTGAATCTCCATGACTAAGCTCATCCGCATGTCTCTCAGAATCTCAGTGGCCCACCTTCATTGCCTCTACCTTAGGCTCTGAAGCCTCTACCTCTAACTCCACGGAACCATCATGTTGTTCGAAATCTTTTGATTTTGAATCCTCATAATGCTCCCATATTACACGATATGCCTTGCCCTTAGGCCTCAAATGACAATTGTGATTGGCATCATATGGATCTTTGTAGTATAAGCAAAGCTTTCTCCTATTAACAGTAGCACACCTGTTATCTCCTATCTCATAAGAATCATGGGACATGCTGCTATCTTGTCTAATTGATCTGTAGTGCTCCCTCCTCAACTTAACAAAGTGATCAAAAGACACCTTCTTTCGAGCCTCAGGTGATAATAACTCCCACTCATCATTCGCTGTCATATACCGTGTGGATTTGTCTTTGAATGTAGGGTATGAAAGAATTTCATTCATCCTCCTCTGGGT
Organism: Torreya grandis; assembly: GCA_037957365.1. Lineage (NCBI taxonomy): Eukaryota > Viridiplantae > Streptophyta > Pinopsida > Cupressales > Taxaceae > Torreya > Torreya grandis. The sequence continues at coordinate 1,469,398 of JARHVA010003862.1, forward strand.
TTCATCCAACTGTTTCAAACTTTACTTCAGCTTCTTCATATCATTGTCCCACTATTTTTGAGTACTTGAAGTCATCATGATTTTCTAACTGATTCAACAAACTACCCAAACTACCCAACAGGATGGTAGGACATTAGCTCTGATGTGCCCAACAGGATGGCAGGAATTTGGCTATGATACCACTGTAATGTCCCTTACTTAGGGGCTCCTTTTTTCTGCAAAAAGCTCTGATACCACTGTAATATCCCCAACCAATTGGGAATATAGAACAAATAAAGCTCTGATCAAAGAATACAATTTTGCAAGATAATTTCAAATAAATAAATAAATCACAGTAAATCTCTTATCTGCCAATCAAATATATTTCACTTGTTCAGATAATTACAATTGAGTTTCTGTCATACAAATAAAATAATATGAAATATTTTGTCTTAAAACCCTAGGCTTTGGCAAATCTAGAAATTGAGCTTGAATCTGGAAATTCTATCTCGGCCTGCTGTGTCGAACACACAGTCGCTGGCGTCTGTCGATATACTACCGACGTCGATCTTTGTCAGTCCTTCTCTGTCGACATCAGTCTTAAGTCAGTCGATGTCAGTCACTGGGGATCTCTGCCTGCCGATGTCAGTATCTACGTGGATCTGTACCTACCAAGGTCAGTTTTTGTTCAAATCTATATGGATCTATACAGACTCTATACGGCTGCCAATAAAGCACACCCTATATGTTTCAACCCCTGATCTGAAGATATCTGGCTCTAATACAGAAGATCTATATCTGTATAACTTATTGAATCAAAACTAAATAAAGAAAATACCTGGAAAGCTCTGTGATAACTTCTGTATGAAGTTATCTCTCAAACCTGTAAACCTCTGTGATAACTTCTGTATGAAGCTATCTCTCAATTTGGCAATAGACCAGCTGATATTTCACAGCCTTTAAATCACACACAATGAAGAGTTGATGTTCTCCACTGTAATGGAATCCTGGAACCCTTGGCTCAGTCTTCACAAAAGAATTCTTCAATATCAAAATCAATAATCATATGCATAATCAATAATGGCCTCCATGAGAAACCCTTATACCCTCAAAAAGATATGCTTGCCCTAATTAGGGTTTCTTAAATTAGAATTAGGGTTTCTAATTTAAAATAGGCTAAATAATTAATATTTGATTAAATCAATCAAATATTAATATCTCCCTCAATACATGTCGGATCCTCAAACTGTTCGAAGCTGGTGAACCAGGGAGTGATTCCACACATGACCATACCAAAATAAAGGCACTCTGCTGCATGTCAAATATCCCTAAATAATAGGAGCTCAGGCCAAATGTGTCTGAAATAACCTGAATGAAAGCCAACTGTAGGAATTCTACAAATTGAAGCCAAGCCAATCTCCATGATGACCCTCTATCCATCCTATCAGCCTACGAAGGTCGCATAATAGGCTAATCATCAAGTCTGTCAATGTCCATGAAAAAGGGGACATGACAGTCCATCAGAGATTATGATACTTTTATTTGAGGTTATTATAAGGATGTTTTAGAATATTTTTCATGAATTATATGTCTTTGATTATGTACTATTATGTTTTATAAACTCATGTTTCTATGTTTGTGTTTTAAGGCTAGTTGGCAGTTCTGAGTGAGCTATCTACAAATAGGAGGTTGTGTCATTTTCCCCTAATTTGTGAATTATAAAGAATATCATGATGAACCTAAGGTCATATAGCTTATGTATATTTGAGATTTCTCAATTTTTTTTGCAATTTTTTTGTTTATGATTGAATTATTCAAGATAGAATTTTTGGGTATGCATAGACCTAATTATAAATAGTGCTAATGGTGTGTTTCAAGTGGTGGTTGAAGATAAAATATGTTATCAATCCTATATTATATTAGCATGGGTATATTTAAGTGGAATATTATGTTTTACTACCATGTGAGGTGTTTTAATGTATTCCAAGGAAGTCTAAGTGTGATGTGTCCTAAGTAGACCTAATAGGATTAGGTCTCCATGAGACCTAAAGATGAGATAAGGCCTAATTGAGGAAATTAAATCTTAAAGGGAATCAAATAAAATTTTATCCATGTATATTATATATCTTAAGATCCATTAATTTATTGACATAAAAGGGTAAGGGTGTTTGGTTGACCAAGAAAGAAATAAATAAGAGAGTTGAATAAATACTATGTAGTTTTAGGCCTACTAAAGTGTAGTAGAGTGCAAGAAAATAGAATAACATATTAAAGAGTATAATAAGGTATTATATACCATTATAATAATATATATTATTAGTTACAAATATTTAACATAGATACTATGTATGAGGATCAAGTTCATATGACCTAATCAAGTCAAGAAAAGGACTAGTTGAGCGAAGAAGGCTAGAGGCCAGTTTGAGAGGGATAGGATTGTGTGAAGAGACGAAGAAGGAGATAATCATATATTGTATGTGAAATAAAGTGTTTTGAATATTATCAAGGGTTAAGGTGGATGAGTTGGTGTTGTGTTATTTAGGAGGTATGTGCTTCCTTGTAAGTGGGTACTTGCTAAAACCTAGCTAAGTTGGTGCTAAGCTAGTTGGGGTTGATGCTCCATGTAAAATTGGTGACTTAATAAAGTTGGTGTTTGTATTATATGATTGTAGTCCATTTTTAGATATCAGTGGGTTTTCATACCTTGTAGGGTTTCTGACATATAAGTTGTGTTATCTTGTGTTCTTATGTTTCATGCATATGTGGATGGTTACTTAGTCATTATTTGATCTAAAATATTGAATGAATGTTTATAATTTTTTAAGTTTAATTGAAATAAATGTTTTTAAGATTGATTTAAACCCTACCCCTCTCAATCATCTTGCTTCCAAAACCATGCACTTCCTAAAGCACTTTTAGTGGCATTAAAAGTAGAGAGAAATACTGAATAGTTAAGACATAGTTTATAGAGTAAATAAAGAATAAATTATTCATATTATTTATTTATCCAACATTATTTAAACTAAAAATTTAAGTAATTGAACTTAGTGAATAAATCTTGAAGGGTTTGAAAGCTGCAAGGATTTAGACTAGTGATTTCATTCTCAAGCTCGTGACCTCTCATAACATCTTTCTCTTATATAGCTTTCTTAGAATGGTCCATACATCATGGAGTGATTTGGTAGGCTATAAGTGAAAAGGGAGATCATGTGCTATATAAATATATAATAGCCGATAGGCTTCATCACTATGATTATACCACTTAACTATATATGCATCTATGTTAGGTTTAGTTTCATCACCCATGGTTATCCTATATAAATCCTTACTCCTTAGAATGATTGTCATCTTAATTTTTTATTTGTGATAGTTGAGGAGAGTTAGTGGGCTGATTAAACATGAATCCATTTTAGTGCTGAGTTGAGTTGTAGTAGTAAAAGTTTATATTTATTGCATAAATGAAAGTGCAATTAGAAATGGAGTGACATAGAAAAAATACATTGCTTGAACTACCAATAGAGAATAAACCCCTCGAAAAATGTTACAAATGCATGCCCAAAAGACATCATAAACACCAGATAGTGTGTCTATGGAAATCAGTGCAAGTTAAAAAGACAAGTTTTTGCAAATAAGATGAGGACGTTGGTTTCTACCAATAACGCATCTAAATAAAATTATACAATAGTGAGAAAATGAGAAAGATAAAATTATGTTTTGATTATGAGGGGGTTTGGCCACCTGCCAAACTATACCTCACCCTCTGGTCTTCATCGAGTGAAAATATTAATAGTGTCCCCCAAAAAAAACATTTCTCCATCCTTTACAATGCTCACTATATAATATTATTTTTATACAAAAAATAAATAAATAAAAAACATACCTCCTTTTACAATCTATTATTTTATATAATAATAATAATAATAAAATAATAACTCATGCAAAGTTAATATTAGCCCTCCAAATCTATATAGTTTTATAAAAATAATGTATTAAGAGTTTACACAACTTCATCTACCTCATAGTATTATTTTATGAAAAAAATAATTAAACAGTATCCTTGTTCCCTTTTTTTAAGAAATAAATTAAAGACATATACTATAATGTTAATGAAAATTTGACTTTAGAACTGAGGGAGATGTACAAGATATGATGAACAAAGATGAGTCTATGAAAATTATAGGTTGCATTAAACCAATCTTTAATGACACCACACAAGGGGCTAAAAAGCTTGAACATAGGATAAGAATGAGAAAACATGGAGAAAAAGGGATTGAGATAGCCATAAGAGATGTGATGCTATGTGTGGGAAGATAAGGATCGATCCACATTAAATATGGTGATCGGCATGTAGGTACAAGATGTATACCAACTATGGGGGTATCAAACTAGTTGGAAGTGGTATAGAATAGAATGAAGGGTTCTTCACCAAGTTTTGGGCCTTTTGTTATGGTTGTGGAAGGCCATAGAAAACACGTAGGTCTGAGATAGAATTTCACCAGAAGCTGTGAACTCTGTTACACCAAAAAGAAATATCTTTAACCACACAAAAATTTATCTAAGAACAAAACCATATCTGCAAAAAAAAGCATGTACATTCTAAAGGACCAATACAATAAAACTTGATATTTTATCAAAAAAAGTACACCTACAATTCTCAAGATTTTTAAGACTTTTAATGCTCCCATATTTTTTTCAAAACCTTAATAAAATTATCCTATAATATATGCAAATAATCTCAAGATTTAAAAAATAAGTTAACAATAATGAAATACTAGACAAACATTTATTGGATTAGCTCTGATAATATATTCGATTTTGATCTCAGTTTATATAATGCAAATGAAATGGTTTAATGATCACATGACGCAAAGCTGGTGCACACCACAATGAAGCTCAAGAAATATGAAATCACAAATCAAGAATATTGCACAAGGCTAGAGATAGGAGAAAAACCCAAACTTCCATTAATTCACACAAGAGTAATAGATCTTACACCTCACCAAATACAGAGGAGAATAAGCCATTAAATAGGATAAGAAATGGCATGAAGCTACATCTATTTGGTAATGTGAACATAAGTTAGTTTCCAAATGAATAGTAAACTCATGTGCTAGAGATAAGTCAACATTGGTTGGTGAATGACAATGCATCATTACAAACTCATTTGACCACAATTTCCACATTTGGATGTGAAAATAAATGACATCATAAATCACCCTAGATAACCAAAGATCCACCTAATCATGCTAAATAATACAAGTGCAGAAAAGACTTAAGTAAGGTAAAAATTTACACTAACTTCAATAGTGTAAGTGTGTCTCAATATTGAATTTTTTAAATTAATTTTCATGTGCTATAATAGATGACTTAGATATGCCTTTATATTAATCCAAAAGTGGAAAACTTCATGCTACCTATATTAAAAATAAAAACTAACCTTTAAGAGAGAATATAAAATTTAAAAATAATTGTTGGTACACAAAGGACATGATCACCCATTGCAGGTCAAAATTAACTTCCACTATTGATTGATAGTGGTTGATCTTGTTGTTCAAGGAAACATAAAATATTTGGTATTTTGTATGCTTGTATAAATGGGTATAGGTTTTTACAAAATTTAATTATTTCTATAAGTGTAAGATAAAAAAATCCAAAATGTATAGGTTTATATAGGTACTGAGGATATACTGAGGTAGTTAAATAGGTATAGATTAAGTTCTCAAAATAATTAACATGATAATGGGCCAAAATGGACTTTATCATGTATTCACGACCAAATTTAAGTGACTACATTCCCTCCGCACTCTCTCCTACCCTAATTTATTACAAAATTAAAATTAGCAGAATAAAATGAAAGATCCCTGACTATCTACTACACACTTTTATTTTAAGAGAAAGCTTCAATTATACAAGATGTTCCCTAGTGAACCATACAATGATGTAAATGTAGTTAATATCCATATGTGATATTTACAATTTATATGTAGCATGCATTTGAAAAGATTGAAAATAAAAAGAAAGGAGTACACCTTTATGTATAAAACCAATGCTTTTATATTAAATTTATCTAGAGATGACGTTTCCATGAATTATTGAATAATTTAGTGTATCCCATGAAACATTTGGAGAGAATAAGTTCCTCAGTTAGATCAATGCCTACATAAGGATGATCAAGCCCTAATTTGAATTGAATGGTCTTTATATCAAATAAAACTCAGTGAGGAATGCATAAACATCAATTTATTCTATTGGTATTTGTTACCCAAAGATATGATGAAACATGTTGGAATCCAAAATATATTTGTAGGCAATAATTCTAGAGGGCACTGAACCTGTAATTTATAAATTATACACTTTAACTAAACCAATCAATTTATATTGTTTGTAGATTCAATTTTCACTTCATTCCTTATTTACTAAATTAATGATAAAAATAGAATGGATAACATCCATGACCCTTCCATGTATATAGATATAAAATAGTGTTTTAAAGGATGGCATGAAACTGTATCATTTCCCCATTGATACATGTAGATTTTACAACTCTATGTAGATGCAAAAATAAATTTTATTTGAATATTGTGCATGAATCTATATTATGCACCCATAATTGCATGAATTTTTTACATTGTTTTGGTGAATCTATATTATGCACCCATATATGCTGCGTTACTGAAAGGCCACAATCTGATGGAAGAAAGCGATACTAGAGGTAAGAAAATTTTGAATGCAGAAGGTCCTGAGCTGCATGATGCCATAGATTGGATGCACATAGCACCGCTGTACTCCTTATACAAATTATGCAGAGTATTGGAGATGAATACCATGGAAGATTTGGCATTTTGGACTGTGAACTCCCATAGAAATAACATTGTTTGTTGCTTATCAAAGCTACCAGATATGCTAGTCAACTATTCTCGACAATTGGCACAAGAGTTTGAAGAAGACTATTTATGGAAAACAGTTTATCTAGAAGGAAAGACTAGAGGAGCTATGGAAACTTGTGGATTGCAGCCCATTCTGAGAGCAAAACAAACGGAGCAGCAAATGGAATGGGCACTTGAGCTCACTTCCATCATCCATGGCAGACAGAGCTCCAACCCGAACTAATTTAGTATCAGGTGCATATAACTTATTTTTATCATGTTTACTCTCGCATATCTTATATTTGGTATTTGCCCTATCTTATTTGTGTTCAACCTCGTTGAGTGTTGAAATCGTAACTTCTACTATAATAGTCCAGACTCACGATGAAATGTTAACTAGAATTTTAGTGCATGCCATGTTAAGAATAAGACGGCAGCGGGCCTAAATTTAATGTGCGTATGCCCGTATTTACTATTTTTCAGGTTGTATAATACAATCAATTTATTTTAAATGTAAAGTAAAATTTTGGGAAGTTTGCTTTTAAAATAAAATATAATAATTATTTCCTCTCTTACCATGAATTATTTTAGGTTTGAAGTAAAACTTTGAATATAACAATAAATATATTTTTTCGGTATCGTTTCCTCTCCTACCATAAATTATATCAGATTTGAAGAGATAATGTTGAATTTTTCGGAAGAAGACTATAAATTTTATTATAAATTATAACAATATACATATATTTCCTGTATTGTTTCCCCTTCTACCATGAATTATATTAGATTTGTTGGGAAAATGTTAAATAGATAGCGGTCCTTAAATAAATGATAGCAATGTTGGTCAACCGTCAAATTTGGGCCCCGAGTGCACTTAGCCAATTTAATTGATTATGTGGATTATTTTGAGATTTACTTTCACGGGGTGAGTATCAAAAAGAAATTGCAAAATTGCCTCTCAATATGGAGCAACTTGATAATGGCATATGACACTTTGGCCAGTGCATTCTCACTACGTATTGGGTTTCGATTTCCATTTTTTCTAAATCAATATATAAATGTATACATTTTGCAATTAAAAATTATATCTCAACTTGAAAAAAGAGGGCCTCTATTTTTTATAAATAATTGCTAGTTTGTTGATTTCAAAAAATGTGTTGACTTGTACTTAGGATATGGATAGATAACAAGTAGTTATTAAAAGAAGCAGACATCATAATAATGACTTTTCCATATGACACTCTAAATATCAATTAATCATTATCTTCAATTTCGTCAATAATATATATGATATTTGCTTAGCCGAAAATAGTTTCTTCTTTCCTTTCTAATTCAGTTTCATCATAGATTTCTTTTATTTCACTTGGATAATAGTGAAAATCTAGAGTTCTATGTCACTCTAATTAAATTTATAATTCTCAAGAAAGTGTACATTACAATGGTTTTAATTAGACTAAATGATTCTGATTAGGCACTTATTAAATTTAAATGAATTTATAATAGTGATAAGTATAAGATGACTACTTTTATATTATTTGATAATAGATATATGACTAATCATAGAGTAGGACAATATTACTCATTGGACATCAAAACTATGAATCCAATCCATTGTATGATAATGACACACGACCATTCTAACTAAAAATGAATCAAATTTGGATTAATAATCTAAAGTGTCTAAAGTTTACAATGGATAAGGTGACCACTATAAAAAATTGAGCTTTGTTGTCTCATTTTAGGGTCTTGGTCACAATACAAAACATTATAAAACATCTAATGGTTCACACTATATTCATGGTCACCTTATTACATAAAATCAAGGACCCAAGAATCGCTTTCCATTATGATCACTATAATTCAAAAATTGTGTCCATTTTACTAAAATCAATTATCCCTAACATATTTAATTTAGTTAAGATCTTATTTACATGGGATAAGCCCCCATGGACACCTATTGATCACACAAACCTATAAAACCTGTCCACCATTTATTACCATGTGACCTAAAGTATATTTACATACCCAACCATTCGTAAAACATAATATATAAACTTGTCCACATGTATTTGTAATGTTTATATTTTAAACATTAATCATCATCATTTTATTTATTCATAGGGACTAAAATATATACATGTGAATATTATGATACAAAGTAATAAAAATCATTGGTCCATAGTGAACATATTCAATTTTATGAACTTTATATGAGATTCATGACACTGTGGAAGGTAAAGTGCATGGAGTTTGATGAAAATTCCATGGACATTTACTATAATGCATATATGTTATAGACATAATGTATATGTGTAATGTCCATAATACATACACATTATTTCAAACAAGGTCTGAGATCACTAAACCTAAATGTGAATGCACTATAATGCATATGCATTTTGTTTGGTACATATAATGTGTTCGCATTATAATATGTGTGTTATGTTTGGCGAACAAAAATACACTTTAATTCATACACATTATCTTTACATTAAACAAGAAAAGAATAAATGATTTATTGGAAGGGGTAAATGCTTTACTAAAATAAATGTTAAGTATACATTTAACTTAAACTTTAAATTTATTTTAGTAAACATAAAAAATTAGGGTCATTATGCCTCTGATAGAGTTAGTCTAAAAGTTGCACACCTTATAATATGAGAGATATTTTTCAAAATTAAATTTGGTTAGTAATTAGGCATTTTTAGGCCCTTAGTATTGAACCTAGGAATTTCAAGGCATAACATTTACACTTGATGTCCATTTTTGGTAAACATATAGTCATTTTTAAAATTTTATACCTTTTAGATTACTTGTTGCAATTTTTATGAGTCCTAGGTTTATCAAAATTAAATTTTACAAACCATTCACTTTGAATTCAATCCAAAGTGGTGTGATTTAGACAACATAGGTCACATTTATGACTTGTGCACAACAAAAAACCACTTTATGTTAATTTATCTTTCTCATTATCCATTCCTCTTTACTAATCACTTTATACACATCCATTATCATCCCTAATCACTCCCTCCTTGTCTCTCATCATCCTCATTCACTACTTCATTGACCCTCACCAACCCTCATCATTTATAATCACATCGTCATCATCCCAAATCATTCTCTCATTAACGCTCACTGTCCCTCATCATCCTTAATCACTGCTTCATCATCCATAATCACTCCTTCCTCATACCTCATCATCCCTAATAACTCCCTCATTGACCCTCACCATCCCTCATCGTTTCTAATAATTCCTTCATCACCCCTAATCATTCTTTCATTAACCATTACCATCCCTCATCATCCCTAATCACTCCTTCCTCATCACTCATTATCCTTAATCACTTCCTCATTCACCCTCAACATCCCTCATCATTCTTAATAACTCCCTCATCTCCCATAATCACTCCCTCATTGAATTTAACTATCTCTCATCATCCATAATGACTTCATTATCCCTCATCATCTCTACTCACTCTATCCTCATCCCTCCTCATCCTTAATCACTTCCTCTAATACCTTGATGGTGTATGCAGTATCTTCCTGCTTGTGCTTGATTACTTCATGTTATAATTCCAAATTTTAGTTACTCAAATAAGTCCTAAATGAAATATTATTTAAATAATCCTATTTCACTCAATTAAGGAACTCATAGATTTCATCTAATTATCTAATTGGAATCAAAGATCTATATAGTGATGCATGCATAAAATATGGAGAAAATGTGTATTTAGAGCCCTAGAATAGAATAAATAGGTAGTACATTGAGAAAAGGGTGGGATGAAATTGTATTACCTACAAATATATATTGAGATTTGGGAATCTAAGGATCCCAATCCTAGATTTGAGAATCAAAATTTATATGTATATATCTTAGGGTGACTAGAGACTAGCTAAGAATTCCAATCCTAACCCCATAATTGAATTTTAAGTTTCTCTATAAGTCATTGATAGTATGCCCACAGTAGACTAGATCATAAGATAGATAGATAAGTGATCACCAATCTGGTAGATTTTATTCCAGTCCAATAGCTGATAGTGTCTTTCCAAACCCAACTTGATTTATACCCAACTTGATATATAACCATATTCATATACGAAGGGAATGAAGGGTACATGCCTTAATATACTATATCGAAGAGGGGCCACTTAGAGTTTAGACATGGATTGGTGGCCCTAAAGGCCAAACTTAGGCCCTGTTGTCTTTTGAGTATCCTTCATGTTACTAACATAGTATATACATGTATAGTTTATGAATGGAATCACCATCATAGATATATGGGGGGAACCTTTATGAAGGACATACCTTGATCTTACAATTTCACTACTAATTAATGAAATGGAAAATTTCCTTCCTACTTCATGTATGCCAAAGAGTAAGAGAAAGTAAGCTTGTATTTTTGATATCTAGCTTTGCTTCACCTAATATCATATCAATGGAAGGTTTCCTTCTTGATGGATAATAAGACAAAGCATGACTATCAAAGAAAGTTTGCTTGCCTAGTATCTAGCTCTATTTTTTTCTTGATTAAGGCATCGTTATCAAGGGAATATTATTTTTTGATATATAGTAGAGTTCTTACCCTACCTATTACTTTATGCCTTACTCAATAAGGTAAGTTAAGCTTCCTTCCTGATACATAACTCTATTATTATCGTACATAATTTACATTTCTAGAATACATTCTTAGCTATCAAAGGAAGCTTAATTCCTTATCTATATCTTGCATATATTAATTCCCTACCTAATTAATTAATCCATACCTAATTAACTTATCTTATTATAAATGGAATCTCGCTTATCGATAGATATAATGAGAAATGAAGTTTTCAACCATGTTACATATGTAATAAATCTATACTATTGAGTATACCCTACCTACTTTACCTAATTTAGTATACCCTAACTGATTAAATATCTAAGCCACATCTTGATCTTGAGTATTCCATATATAAATAAATAATCCATATCTTGATTATGACTATGCCCTACCTACCTTCTTGTACTTGAGTACGCCCTATCTACCTATAATTATTGCCATACCTACTTGAGTATGGCCCACCTACCTATCTTTATTTCCATGCATACTCGAGTATTCCCTATCTAATAAAATACCTATACATATCACACCTATCCATATCTTTAATACTTGATACCTAGTTTAATACCTAATACATATCTCGAAAGGAGAGGGTAAATTCTCACCTATTTATTGAAAGGGGTGACTAGTGATGATCAGGTAGAAGGAAAAGTCCACCCCACCCACCATAAAGGTATTAGAGGGAATTATTAGGGATAAGGAAGGATGGGGAAATAATGATTAGGGATGATGAGGGTCAATAAATAAGTTATTATGGATGATAAATTATGATGAGGGAGTGATTAGGCATGATGAGGGATGATGAGGGAATGACTATGAATGATGGGAATAAATGATGCAGTGATTAGGGATAATGAGGGTCGATAAGGAAGTGATTAAGGATGAGGAATGATAATGAAAAATTATTATACCATATCTATATATAGGGGTTAATATCTATTATGTATGTGACCTTATATACGCAATGTTTGAAATACTAATTCATTCCATTCTTTCCTATTGAATGGGTAGTGAAAAACATGTTTCAGATGAGGTGGAATTGATCAAGCCATATCTTAAAAGGATAGGGGTAATTATAACCTATATATAGAAAATAATGTCTAGGTATGATCATGCACAAGTATAAATCCCCTAAACATACCATAAAGGTATTCAAAGGAGTGAGTAGGGATGAAAAAGCTATTAGGTGAAGAAAATTTATATATAAAAAATTCAATCTTACATTTTCTTACTCCTTTGAATAGATGAATTAGGTAGAGAAAGATTCATTTGGCTTATATCATGTAGGGAAAGTTTGAGATTAGGGTAGGGCATTCATAATAGTGACCTCCATATATCTATGGTGGCCCCCTTTGTCCTACACTATCCTTTGATATAATTTATTTTAGACTAGGGCATAATTAGAGTATAGTAGGGACCAATTTTAGACTTTAGGCCCATTGGGCCAAGGCCAAACTCTAAGTATCCCCTACTTGATAAATTATATTAAGGAATATGCCCTTCATTCCCTTCATAGATCAAGTTGGGTTAGGAAACACATTCTACCAACTATTGGATTAGAACACACTCTATCGGATTCGTGACCACCTATCTATCTATTTCACAATTTGGTCTAATATGGACATACACTCAATGACATATAGATAAAATGAGAAATCAAATATGTGGTTGGATAGGAATTATCAACTAGCCTCTAGTCACCACTATCTATATAGATATAAATTTATATTCTTATCTCTAGGATTAGGATTATTAGATGCCCAAATCACAATCCATATATGTAATTAATACAATTTAATTCAACCCTTTACCATACCTACTTCATCTATGCCAAGGAGTAAGGAAATGGAATATTTCCTCCTTGATACCTCGCATTGCTTCACCTAATAAATCATATCAAGGTAATATTACCTTCTCGATAGATAGTAAGGGATTAAGGCATAGTTATCAAGGGAAGTTTGCCTTCCTAATATCTATCTTTTCTTTTCTTGTGGAATAAGGCATAGCTATCAATGGAAGCTTGATTTCCAATAGATAGATTTTTTCTTACCCTACCTACTTAGTTAGGCAATGGAATATTTATTTCTAGTATATAAATTCATTCTTATCCTACCTACTTTCCATATCATAAAATATATGGATGTCATATTTATATGTATTTCATGATGTTGATGTGATACATAATGAGATATAAGTGTGGGTAAAATGATGTGATGGTTAATTCCTACCCTATTAATATAATAATTGGTTTCATCTTACTGACATCATTGAATGGACTTCACTATGTATGGGTTGTATTAGTGTGGTGGAGTAATTGTTTACATTTACTTTGAACATAAGTGGATATGGTTATGTTGTATCACTTTTGGCCTATAGACGAGGTAATCACAAGTAAAATTAACATGAAAATATGTCTTATATGCCCAAATCTTGATCTATATATGTAATCAATATAATTTAATCCCACCCTTTACTTACATTCCTGATTATTTATTCTAGCTTAGGGCTCGAGATACACCCTCTCTACATAGTTTGGGCATGGATCACCATATATATGTTTGAATCCTAAAATAAAATTAGATTGTATTTTAAATTTCCTTATTCGAATGAAATAGTATGAAAAAAATAATATTTTACTTGGGCATTATTTGAGTGAGAAAAATTTAGGATTAGAACATAAGCCAATCGGGCACAAGTAGGAAGCTATTGTATAAACCATCAAGGTATTTTAGGTAGTAATTATGGATGGTGAGGATAGAGGACAAAGTGAGTAGGGATTATGAATGATGATTAGGAAATAATTATGTATGATGATGGATGGTGAGGGGGTGATTACGGATGGTGAGTGATGTTGATGGTTAATGAGGATGATGATGGAGTGATTTAGTATTATGAGCAATGAGTGGGAATGATTAGGGATGATGAGGGATGGTGAAAATAAATGAGAGAGTGGCAATCATTTACCTAAAATTTTGGGATGTAAAATTTTAGGCATTGGCTCACCAATCATTTAAAATAATTATGGGGCAATCCATGTAATTTACCTTATATATAGTACTTATACTCATAGGGGTTACCATCAAAGTCTCTTTATTTACCTCATTGACAAGTTCTTGAGGCCACCATACAACATTCTTGGAACTTCCTGATAACATCCCTATAAGTGCCTATATGCCACCTCAATGATATCTTTGGATAGCACACTATGTCATCTGACTGTTATCTCTTCAAAACATACTCTACCTCCAAACTAGTGTTTCCTAATAATACTGTGCCACCTGACAACACTATGCCATCTGATCAGACTATGTTTCCTATTTGCTATCACTTGAAAACATACTATGCTACTTGAGTAGAAAGTGTTATCAGTTGATAACATACTATGTTATTGACTATTATTACCTGACTACATTTTTACACCACTTAGTTATTGTTGCCCGTCAACACCTTCTCAACTATTATCGCTTGGCTACATCTTGAGTCCTACAACATCATCCCTTAGTTAAAATGCCATCAAGTGGTAATTGTACGGCTAAAATACCATAATAAATATTAGGAAAATAGAACATATTAACTTATTTTAGAAATCTAGGAAACATGATTATGTAAATAACATGCACTGTAAATATAGGTATTTCTTAAACATTTTTTAAAAAAATCAATAATTTTTATTTTTAATTGTAAAATAATTTCAAAACCATTTCAATGAAGAAATAGCCACTAATAATGATACTATTTCATCAAAAATAATTAATCCCAATAACATCTCACCACCTGAATATTTTATTAATGAAATGCCACCCCTTAAAGACACTCTTCCAGACACTTTTGAAGATAATTACAGTTCCCTTCAGACACCAATTTATTTGAAAATTCCACTCAAAAATCTCAACAAAGGAGGAGAAGTACATGGAAAATTATAAGGTCTTTTCAATTTGATTGGGAAGCAAAATATCCATTTATAGAAATTTTAGAACCAGAAAATGGCAATGAGACTACAACAGAATAAAAATATACAATGTGCAGTTGAAAACTTGAAAAGAACACAAAATGCATCTTAAATTGGTCACAATTGAGAAACATTTTGAAAAATATATATATCTGTGAAGCATCGAGATGGAAAAATAATAAAAACACATAGATGAAAAAAATGGAGAAGAATGCATGCATGTAATATATGCACGTGAATACAAAAATTATAAGAAATGACAAAAATATCTTGTTAAGAAAGGGGGAACAATCAAAACTCAATTTAGAAAAGTTATGCAATCCAATCTTAAGGCAAAATATGTACAATTCTCTACTGTTTATCACATTTTAGAAAAGGGAAAACCCATTTAAGTTTTTTTAGATTATAATATTTTGTTTCAACATAATGGTTTTCTTGATATTCCTCAACCACATTGGTAAGATATAAGTTCTTATAAAATATCAAAATTTATAGCAATGGTTGAGAATGAATAATTGAAATAAAGTGTTAAGAGATCACTGTTTATCTCACTATCCATTGCTGAGGTCATTATAGTTAATAACACATCTTGGGTTTGAATTCATGTTTATACTTTTGAAAACTATTCAAAACAATCTCATCTATTAGTTGTTAATAAAATAATAGAAAATTACAACGCATAAAACCTTCTTAAATTGGTTGTATCTAGTTTAAGAGATAAAGCTAGGATGAATGATTATACCATAGCTATGAAGTTGGTGTGTGTTAGTGCTAATGGTGCATTAGTGATGTAAGGGCATAAAATTTATATTTGCATTCATATTCAAATAATAGTTGCCACATTTATGATTTTGATTCATTACATGTGTCACTAGATGAATTTTTCATACACAATTATTATCACATTTGGTAATGTCACAAAAGTGGAAGAGCTCATGCATGATTTAAATTCTTATATTTCAAGCATCCCAAAAGGAATTTTGGAATTCCAAAAAATTTCAATTGGGGTGATTAATGGTAAAAAATTGCTAAAAGATGTTGATACAAGATTAATTTACATGTATGAACATGCATGTTGAATATTTGAGGAATATTCATCTTTACTAGGTTTTATGTATAAATAACATAGGGAAGTTTACAAGGCAAAATATTTGTTGTGTCATTTAACATATTTTGAAACATTGTTTACATTATGCAAATGTTCAAGGAAATTGACTATTTACTGAAACATGCCCATGAGATATTTATATATATATTGTTAACTTCATATGTTTGAGATATTATGTATGCCAATATATAGATATATTATACACATCGAATGAAAGAATTAACAGACATATTTTTAGGAACTAGAAAAATTTGAATGATTTTCATAATGCCGAGAATTATTTGAAATTTAATATCAATGATCATCTCTCTGTCATGGTAAATGGAAGGGAGATCCCAATGCGTACTTGATATAGAATACTTGAAGTTATGGGATTTGAACCTAAAGATGTACCTGTAACACGTCTAAAATATGATACTATTTTATCTAAAACATGAATAAATTTAATAAAATTTTCAAAATGTTTATCTATTAATATTAGAGAATGTTTTCAAATGGATGAGTTGCTGGAGGGAATGAGAGTTGTGAATCACATTTTTTGGAATAGTTTTAAACTATCAATAAATTAGTAGTTTATTTGAAAAATACACAGGTTAAATTTTTAATTATTTCTATAAATTTGTAGAGGTGAATGAAGTTGAGATTAATGGAATTTTAAAAAAATGATTACTAATGTCTCAATTAACACAGTTTAGATTTACAATGATGGATCAATTTTAGTGTTTAAGTGACCCAACTGAAAATGGTGCAATTACATGGATATGGAAAAATTATTATCCTAGTAACATCTTACAAAAAAGTATTAGTGAATATTTTAGATTATATGAACTTGATCAAACAATTATTTTTGGTTACTTGGAAGATGCGTGAGTGTTTAGCGCATTATCTATCATGAAGTCAAAACTTAGAAATAGATTGGATATAAATCTAGACACTAGCTTGAGACTCTATGTTTTACATTATTCAATGGAGAAGTTTTGTTATGAAAGAGCACTGTTAACATGGACTTTTCTATTTGAAAAAAGAGGTGTTATTAATATAGTGACCAATAAAGTGGATGTAAATACCGAGACTAAATATGGAACTGACATGGTAGATGCAAATCACACTTACGATGAGAAAGTTTCTCAAGGATTGTTTCAGGTATTGGAGTTTTAGTTTGATAAGTATAGGAATTACTATTTTTTGAAATATTTTTTTTTTCATGTTCAAATAGTTTAAACTGTATAATCTATTTCATGAATGTAAACCACTTTCCAACTTCTTAAACTCTATGGATTAATTGAAAATCAATTAGAATTGATATCTTCACTTTCACATTAAAAATTATGAAAATTTGACATTAAAAAATGTATCAATACTTATTCAATAGACTGGAAATAATACCTTTATTATTTGTCCTATTACAATTCTATTTATTTCAAATAGTACAACTTTTATAACCATTGAATATTTAAGACTAGCTTCTCATATTGATGGTGACAACAACACATTTACAATCATAAAATTATAAACCAAGAGTGTTCCAAACATAGTGTAATAGATATTATATCTTTGCCCTTATAAATTAATACCTTTTTAAACAATATATTTAAAATATAAAGTATTAATTAATTAAATATCAGAGCATTAATTACTTAAATACCAAATTATTAATTAAATAATACAAAATATTTACAATTTAGACCACAATACATTTAAATAAAAGTGTTTAATAGTTATCAATCATTTTGACCATTTCCTATATAATATTTAAGACTGAATAATATTTAAACAATACATTTAACCAAAATTATTTAAAAAGTAAAACTATTAAAGCAGTATAACCATTGAATATTTAAGGCTAACTAAGCTTAACCATAATACATTTAAAATCATAAAATTACAAATCAAGAGTGTTTCAAACATAAAGTGCAAAAGATATCATTTGACATTAACATGTATAATGTTAAATAAAACAAGTGTTTTCAAACATAATAAACTGTCTTGAATAGAAATTAGTCATTATGATCATTATAATTTAAAAAAAAAACTAACATCTTACTCCAACATCCTCTCCACCCACTTGATGCGTGTCACTTCCCTCCATGAAATCCTCACTTTCCTTATGTACCTATGTAACTTCCCTAAAAACTCCTTCCTTAAGAAGATACTCTATAGTAGAAATGATATATATAAGATTTTATCTCTCCACATTCATTGCATTACCAGCTGAAAGAATAATTAGATCTTCATATGTTTTCTACTTCAATAAAATTTATGGATCCATCCCATGCTCTTTAATAATTTTTTTCAAAGTGTTGTTCTATTTATTTAATGGAACAAGATTTTCCTTGAATGCAATAGCTGAGGTTATACTTTTTCAAGAATTTTAAAAATGGACATTAAGAAGTTGTGTTTCTTTCTTCAATTTTTCATATTTTACCTTTAATTGAAAAATAATATATAAGACTCAAGTATATAAAAATTATAATAACCAAAATACATGTTAGAAATAATGAAAATTTAACAAACCTTTTTCATTCTCTGCTTGGGTAATGGTAACAAGGTTTATATCTCTATCCCGTTTATTGAAATAGGTTTAGATTTCTCGATTTAAATTTTCCAACCTATTTATCGTAATTCCTAAAACATTGTCATTGTAAACATTATTAACGTAAATTTTCCCAGATTGAGCTTGATTTAAAAAAAGTGTCCATCTTTGAGGGTTCATTTAGAACAAGCAAAAATAGATTAACTCTTTGGGAGTGATTCTAAAAATAGGCATTGATTTATTTGATCAATGATTTTTGCCTTATTTATCATTATTTTAAAATATTTAACTCATCAATAACACCCTCCATATTAGCAAGTAGATTTTATAAAACTAAATTATCCAAAAGAAACTCAGTTATATAGTCATTAGACAAGTTCAAATTATCAGTGGTTGGTGTGGTAGATAGGGAAGAGGTAGAATGCACTTATGTTACATGCACATTATAAACTTGAATAAAATCATGTGGATTGAATTCACCACTAGTTGAGGCCCCACTTTATATCTTGAAATACTCTTAATAAATATCAATATGATACAAACATGTAAGTCCTTGTGCACTAAAAATACCCCCGATAGAGAAATTTAGGAATTCAAAACTTGAAATTTATAGGGTTCCTCTGCTTTGTGTAAGGAGGGATATATTCTTCCTTATTCTCTGAGTCTAGATGGGTGGTGGGGTTGGTGGTATATTTATCCACATAGATGTAGGGTGACCTTAAAAATAAAAAATTATTCAAAAATTTTATATTCAAAAACATAAATGAATGCAAATTCAAAATGAAATAGTTATTATGTTTGGTCAAGAGATTGCCTCTTCCATTATTTTTTCTTGGTTAGAGTGATAGTGGTGTTTTCAACTACAAAAAGAGTAAATTATCTAGTTATCAAATCATAAAATAGTATAAACATCAATTCAAGAAAAAGATGCAACATGATAGATATTGAATCCGTTGTTTAGAATAATCTTCGACATCAATAGTTTAAGATTCCATTATAAAAAATAAATTAATTAATAAACTGATATGAAAAATAATTTTTCCATTACATAATACAAGAAATAAATAATGATGGAAATTTTGTAGGAAAACCTACAAGTAGAGATGATATCGAAGGAGGCCTTGGGCATTCATAAATTTGGAATGAACTTCGTGGACTTGGTATTGCTAGAGCCCTTAGGAGCATGATGACCTTTCGATGTTGTCTATTTTATTGTGCCATATACATACATTCTTATCTATAAAAATCTAATAAATGTTACAATTTAAATAAGTATAAATTAATAGAGGTGATTAATTTTAATTCTAAACTTACCTCCTATTCCTTGATAGACAAAGAATTAGTTGTCATTTTTGTATGCAGGTATGTGGGAATTTTTGTTTTATTATGTATCATATAAGACATCATAATTGAGGGCCAAAATATAAAGGAAGATATGGTGGAAAT
This sequence comes from Torreya grandis, assembly GCA_037957365.1. NCBI lineage: Eukaryota > Viridiplantae > Streptophyta > Pinopsida > Cupressales > Taxaceae > Torreya > Torreya grandis. The sequence continues at coordinate 1,489,877 of JARHVA010003862.1, forward strand.
CTCATTTAAAAAAGCATCATTTAACTCAAACCTAATAGTAATTGATAGATACGTGCATTAGTCATATTTTTCCCCTAACAGAGAATGAAGAATATAGTAGATAACCCATAAATTAATGTCCCATGTTATTACTTGTAAAACAATTCTATCTTGGAATAAATATACAATGGATTTTAGTAACAGATCGAATATTTTCTCCACTTCTATTCCTCTTCTAGGATGATATGTAATTAGGACATCAAACTAAGTAACAATAATGTTTTAGGAATCACTAAAAAGAATCTAAATATCAATAATAAATTTAGCACTTACTAGCTGGGTCGATGGCCAAGTTATAGATAGATTTAAAGTAATTTTTGTCTTAATCAGATAATATAATTTTGTTTTTAATAGGGTTTACATTGTAAGGTGGAAGGCTTATTAAATTATGGATATCTAAAGGAGAGATGTCAAATGATATTAGTTTCATGTAAAACCACACATGGAATCGGGTCTTGATATGGTTATAATAACAAATAAGATATCAGAGTAGGTTATTGTTAGTCATTGTGTCATACTAAGGTATGTCTACCAAGACTTGGAGTTCACATGTATCTATCCAATCCACATGTCTTATGCTATTTCACCAACTTGAGGAAGTTCAAATGTAATAAATTCATGAAAATGTTATTATGGATTACACCTGATTCTATGGAATCTGAAGCCATTTTGATTAAGATTTGTTATTTTTTTAAATCTAAAGAATAGAAAGTGGGATTAGAAAAACCTGAGAATAAAGTGTGAAAATGAAGGTCATGGGGGGTATTTATAAGTTATAACTTGCTGGGGAAATGGAGGAAACCAATTCACACAATTGGTGAAAATTGGTCATGTATTGGCATTGTTGGCCCTAGGCAACAACATGTTGGCATGTGGGTGAATACCACCGCATAGAGTCATACTATCAAGAGATAAAAACATGTTTCCTAGTGTCAAAAAAATTCATTTGGGTGGCAACATATTGTGGCCTAACACCATGTAGTAAAGGTCCAACATGGTTCTACCTCATAGCATGTTCTTGACTGACAACATGGTGTCAAATAAAATCATGGTGTCACCGAACAATGTGTTTTCTCCTAATAGCATGGTGTCAATTGGAATCATAGTGGCACTAGACATCATGGTGCCACCTAATAGCATGATGGATCCCAAGATCAAGGTACCATGTGGTATCATAATGTTGGTCATCAATATGCTATCACCTGACACCATCCTATCAAGTGATGAAATCAAACTAGAGCTAATTTTTGTGATGGGCCATTTTTATGAAAAACTCAAAAAATTAAATTCTCAAATAAACTTAGATTCTTCAAGGTTATGAATCAGATTCATTTGAACCAACCTAAGGGGTTTTTTGATATGGGATCTTAAAATTAGCCCTTGTGATTAAAGATGATGAGGGATGGCGAAGGTCAATGAGTGAGTTATTATAGATGATGAAGGAACAATTAGATATGATGAATAAGGTGAGGGTCAATAAGGGAGTGACTAGTTATAATGAGGAATGATGAGATAGTGATTATGGGTGTTGGTGGATGATGAGGAATTGATTAGGGATGAAGAAGGGATAAAAAGCAAGTGAAATTAACAAAAATTAGTCATTTGATGTGTACAAGTGATCAATTGGCCTATAATTTCTGAATCAAACCACATTGTCTTTAATTCAAAGTGATGGGTTTGTAAACCTTAATTTTGATAAACCTAGGGCTGTTATAAATGCCAACAAGCAATCTAGATGGCACACCAATCTAGGAAGTGACTATATGTTTACCTTGTTGTCTATGAGATATGGTGAGAGTCAATGAGGATGAGGATTTAGTGATTATAGGTTATGAGGGATGAGTAATTAGGGATGATAAGTGTTACATCTTGTCCCACTTTACATAAACTAGTTATGTATTAATAGGGGATATGGAATAAATGATTTGTGGTTCTAATTTTTATGTTTGATTGGATATCTATATTGTATGATTAGTATTTATATTGTTTGTTTTTCATGATCAATTATATTAGAATAAATTTGAATATATTTATGAATTTACTTTATGTTGGTGCTATATTCTGTAACGTGGCATTTATGCCATTTTATGTGGAGAGAATGCATCAGGCATATTAAAGTTTATATAGAAGGCAATAGTTAAAAGAGGAAATGAAAATGAGAACACAATATGGTTTCAATATATATAGTTTAGAATCCTATTTGGAAGGATGTAAGCCCATGTGGACCTAGATGGCAACAAAAAGACATGCAATAGAATACATTAGTCACAAAATTATAATTGTTATATAGACAGAACATATAAAACAAAGTTTGAATTTTTGATAACATAAGACCACGTGGTAGATTGGCAAATATCTAAAGTCAATATATAGCTTGACCACATGCAAAATATGTCCCATAGTTTTGGTGTAAGTATAGGTTGTCAAATCAATTACAAATGGGGGTTGAGAAGTTAAACAAGGATTTCCATGGGGAAAACACCATGTGAAACACAATTATTAAAATTAAAACTTATACTTTGCATTCCCATCTTAGGATCCCAAAATGTAAAGGAAATAAGCATGGAAGACATGGGAACCTAAAATGTAATTTGATATAATGCAAATTGTAAATTATATTAGTAATTTCATATCCCATGAGGCATAAAAGAATAATCATGAAGAAATCAACAAGAAAGGTATGTGTACCCAAATGGTAGAATGGGGAAGTGTGCCAATAGTTGAGCAAGTGATAATGCCATTGGAAGAGAAACATTACATGTAGAAGTAAAATGTAGGATACTTTTTTTTTGTATAGAAATAAGCTAGATGGAATATTTGTTGAGAAAAAAGGCATTGAATCCCTCTTAAAGTTTCAAACACTTCTAGGTATTCCATTATCTCCTGATGGAACATCCGTAGTTGTTCACATGGTAGTAGTCTCCAAATTCTTCACTTAGAAACACTCAACTGTGCTTGTGCATGTGTTTTTTAAATTGTCTTAAATGTCATCTAAAGGATACTTTTGAGGAATTAAAGAATGCCATTGGAATAAATTTATTATATATAGAAAATGGATTAAACTGGAAAGTATTTTGGTGCTTATTTGTGCTAGAGTTTTTTATTTTTCTAGCTGATGCTACAAGAGATAATTGATGGTTGGTGAAAATTATTACAAATTTTCAAAACGGTAGCATAAATGTATTTATTGAAATTGGTATCATACATCAAGAAACCCTATGTAAATTTTCACTACTTGAATATATAAAAGTAGGGGGTTGACCATACCCTTTGAGGAAGATACATCAAGAATGAACTGAATATACCTTCCTTATCCATGGCTATAATAACACATCATCAGGTTTTTCATACTTTTTTTCCATTTCTCTTAAGTGTGCAAGGCTAATTAAAATAGGTGTATAATTGGGAATCAACACTAAATTGACATTTTTACCAAGGATTAAATTGAATTCTTGATCACTTGTGTTACCAAGGACTCTTATAAAGAGTTATAAGTAATTCATGTTGTGAAGTTATCTAATTATTATTTGATACATTTGGCTATCTTTGGTCCATCAACATTACCACCTCAACTAGTATCATTGTCACGGGTTCTCCTTATCACCCATGTTGTCAAGGACTCTTGCAGAGAGCTAGAGTTGTTATAAGTTTAGGTTTGAAAATTTTCTTTGCCAATATTTGTTGCATGCAATCTCAATTGTATTTTTAGACATTGTTTATTCATATTTAATCTTAAGTTTGAAATTTGAGGTTATTTGAGTGTAATTATGCTATCATGGTCATCAATGCCACAACACTATGCTTGGGCTATGTCAAGAATTGAGAGATTTGACTGAATTGACATATCCTAAATTTATTACAAAGAGTTATGAATTTCTCATGTTTTGAGATGGTTTCCCCTTATTGCACATGATTCTAAAATTTCTAGCGTATTTAATTTCATACATCATCACTAATTTCAGCAAGATACGGTTTCAATATGTATCACTACAAGTTTTTAAATGGTTATATTCTAGAAGATTGCTTCTAGTCGTGACTCCAAAACATCATATGGTTTCAAAGAAATATCAGTGCCCACTTCAACTATATTCATCTTTAAGAGTTATTTTTCATGTAAATATGGAAGGATTGAGATCACCCTTCAAATGTGACTCGTTAAAACAACTTATCTCACCTCTAATTTTGCATCAAAGAAGAAGGAGACAAGTTTGGAGGTCTATTGAAGAGAAAAGTGCATATATAAAGGACTATTTTGGTTATGATGATTCTAGTAAATCTAAATTTTTGTTTGTTAAACTTCCTATTGCTGAAGATTTTCATATCTTTTTTGACCATTCAAAAGCATACTATCCAATTTACTATATATCTCCTTCTCAACCAGTTGAATCTCCTCCTATGCTAGATCCCCCATGTCCACCTCATTCACCCCCTCACATGATTTTGCCATTTATTTTCAAACCTCCTATTGAACTAATCTTGAGGCATAGGGATCAAGATGAGAATGAGCATCCTACATTCTTAATTCCTATATTCAAGCCTATCAACTTTGATGAAATAGAAGGTTATCCTAATGAAGTCCCAAATGAAGTAAATAACTGACTTCCAATGTTTAAAGGGAATAATGTAGTGAGTGGTGATCAAAACTTGAGGGATTTTCACATTATGATTGAGGATTATGAGGTTGAGCACTAAGTTTTTTGCATTAAGTTATTTATGTACATGATAAAATAAGATGCTTGTGAGTGGTCTAATTCCCTTCATCATGGATGCATTGATTCATGGGAAGAGATGAATAATGTATTCAAAATTTAGTATGGTGATAGGATTGATCCTAGATTTCTTTTGGATGAGTTTGAACACATAAAAAATAACCCCAATGAGTGTGTGAATGATTTTCATACATGGTTCAATAAGACCATGATGTGCCTACACAAAAACATAAGGCCTAGTGATACAACGTTCTTTAATAAACATTATGATGCCTTTGATAATAAGGTTGCATATTACTTAAGGGGAAAGGATCCCACAAACCTACAGTTGGAATTCAATATTTCCATCCAAATTGAAAATAAAATAAAGGATTTGGGAGAACCCATGAACAAGTGGGCTGATGTAAAATTGATGAATCCAAAAAAAATGTAGTCCACTAAGACAACCAACCTTGAGGAGATAGTGAAAACTTTGTCCTCCACTATCAAAGATATATCCTACAAGCTAGTTAGAGATGATAAGGGGAAACCTCATGGGTCTACAAGTTAGGATAGGGATCAAATTTGAATCACACACAAAAAAGTCCTACACATGATGATATAAATTGGAATAAAGGGGTTAGAAAAAGTGCTTGACTCATTAAATGCCACGGTGAATGTTGTAGGTTGTGACCTTAATATTAATTGGTGTGATAAGTGCTTCCTCCCACATCTCCCATGTGATACTACTAAAATAATTCATGAATATATGGATGATCTTGAATATACATCTCATGATGATAAGATTTTGATTTTCAATTATCAAGACTCCCAATGTAAGTTTTCTACTTCCATAGAATTGATGAGTGTTACTACCACTGATTAGTTTTGAAGTATGGTCAAGAAGGTATGTGTCTCAACTTCCAAGTTTCCTTTTCATGTTAAATTTAAAAAAGCATATTAATTATCTAATCATTATGTAATTTAAGAACCAAAGTGTGCTTTAAAATAAGTGTTATACACATATGTAGAATTAGGCATCTTCATTAGAGATATGGATGTTGTTGAACGATCAGTTATTTTTGTGTTGGGTTTGAAAATGAAGGTGTTATTTGGATACTATCATTAGATGGATATAAAACTATATTCTATGCCCCTAATGATTAATATTTTAACTCATCTTTCAAATAGTACTTCAAGTGCATGAAAAACATTGCTGATCATGAGGCACTCTTACTTGGTACTTACCTAATTACAACTGAGAAGTGAGCTTATTTACAATTGCTAAAAAGGTACCAAGATATTTTGGAATGGTATTATCTATATTTTAGATCATATATAAAGGATTTATTTCAAAATATCATCCCATTATATCCTAGCAATAACATCATCAGATAAGTGCAAAGAATGGTTTACTTCATCTTGGCCACCAAGCTATAAGAAGAGTTCATGAAATTAAGGGATGATGAGATTCTAGAGCCACCAATTAATGGAAAACATCTAAAACATTTCCTTGATTGAGCCCATGACTATGTACATAATTTTATAATCTACAACTTTCTTATTTCATTGCTTTTTTCCCCTCTACTTTGGTCCTTGTTTGCATGATTCCTTTCATATTTTTGTCATGTGTTCATTTTCAAATCCTCCTAATCTATTTTTTGTAAATATAGCCTTATCTTACTTAGATTTCATGTGTATTTATTGTAAATTTTCAATTTTTTACTCTATGGACCAATGGATTGTCACTTGGTATTACGTTATAGGATTCTTTCCACACCTAGAGGGGGTATACATCCTCGGGTGAGAGCCAATTTTGGTGTTATATTCGGAACCATGGAATTTATGCCATTTTATATGGAGAGAATGCATCACACATAGTGAATTTTACATGTAAGGTAGTGGTTAAAAGGGTAAATGAAAATGAGAACATAATAGGGTTTCAATATATACAGTTGAGCATCCTACATGGAAGGATATAAGCCCATGTGGGCCTACGTAGCAACAAAGAGACATGTGATAACATACAAAATTAATGCCATCATAATTGTTATGTGGATGGAGTGTATAAATAAAATGATTTTTTTTAACATAAGACCACCTGGTAGGTTGGAAAAACTCCAATGTCAATATGTAGTTTGATCAAGTGAAAAATAGGTCCTAATTTTATGGTGGACGTATAGGAGATCAAAATAAATTTAAAATGGGGTTTTAGAAGTCCACTAGTGATTTCCATATGCAAAATACCATGTGAAAAAAATTTATTAAAATTTAAAATTATATTTTACATTCCCATCCCTAGATCTCAAAATGTAAAGGAGGTAAGCATGGTGGAAATGGGAACCTAAAACCTAATTTGTAATAATGGAAATTATAAATTGCATTGACACTTTTGAATCCCATGAGGCACAAAGGAATGAAAGAGAATAAATCAATGAAAGAGGTGCATGCAACCAACTGGTACAATGGGTAAGCATGCCTATATTTGGTCAAGTGGAAATGCCTTTGGATGATAAACATTGCATGAAAAATTAAAACACATGCCATGTTTTGATTTTTGTATAGAAATGAGGTAGATGGAATATTTGTTGAGAAAAATGGTATTGAATCCCTCTTGACATTTAAAACACTTCCAAGTATTCCATTATCTCTGGATGGGATGTTTGTAACTATTCACATGGTAGTTATCTCCAGATTCCTCACTCAATAGAACTCAATTGTGTTTGTGAAAGTGTTTTATGAATTGTCTTAAAGGTCATCTAAAGGCTACCTTTGATGAATTGAATAATGCCACTACAACAAATTTATTATCTATAGAAAATGGATTGAACCAGAAAGTATTTTGGCACTTGTTTGAGTTAGAGTTTATTTTTTGTTGATGTTACAAGAGAGAATCG
>JARHVA010003862.1:1502500-1515000 GCA_037957365.1 Torreya grandis
TTATATAAATTTATCTATCTTTTTAACTATTCAACCATTTAGGGACCATACTCATGGCTAACATTGTATAGATCATTGAGCTATTTTTGAGTCTCATTTGTACTATTATACATGTTATATTGTATATTTTGGGTATGTTCATGGATTTGGGGAATAATTATTTGGACATTACCCATACATTGATCACACTATTAAATAACATGATCATGTTAGTCACATAGTGTGATTGCATTATTGACATAATTCAATCACACTATTAACATAACACGATCATGTTATTTATTTTATGGCTTGGAAATTACAGATCCATAATGTAATTGCATTAATAGATAACATGATCATGTTCTTTCCAAATCAAGAATGTGATTGTGGTCCTATTGTTTTCACATAAAAACATGTGAACATGTACATGAATCCAATCTAGACATGAAGCTTATATTTATCACTATAAATTTCAAGTATAAGGAAATAAATTTAAAAATATAAATTTAAAACTTATAAATATAAACTTTAACTTTAAATTTATTTTACTAAATATAAGAAATTAGGGTCACTCTACATCTAATAGACTTGGTCTCATATATTCGTGCCTTATAATGTGGAAAACAATTTTCAAAGTCTACATCGGTTAGTCCTTAGGCATTTTTAGGGTCTAAGTATTGAACCTAAATAGTTAAGGGCATAATTTTTATAATTTATGTCCATTTTTGGTAACTATATAGTCAATTTTTAGATTTTTATGCCTTCCAGATTGCTTCCTAGTATTTTTAGGTTTCTTAGGTTTGTCAAAATTAAATGTTTCAAAAAAATCACATTGAACTTGATCAATGATGATGTAATTGTGGTAGCATGTGTCACATTGATGACTTTCACACATAAAAAAATAAATTTGTGTTAATTTCACTTATTCATCATCTCTCCCTCATCCTTGATCACTTTATACTCATACCTCATTACCCAAAATCACTCTCTCCTTATTCCACATTATCCATAATCACTCCCACATCAAACCTCATTATCCCTCATCATCTCTAATCACTCACTCACCCCCCTCATTAGTCCCTCATTGATCTTCATGATCCCTCATGATCCCTAAGCATGACTTGTCCCTCATCATCCCTAATCACACCCTCATTGACCCTCACCATCCCTCATAATCTTTAGTCATTCCTTCATCAACCCTAATCACTCCCTCATTGGATCTCATCATCTCTCATCATCCCTAATCACTCCCTCATCATTATTAATCATCACTTCATCATCCTTAATCACTCCTTCCTCATCTATCCTCATCCCTAATCACTCATTTATTATCCCTCACTGTTATTCATCATTTATAATCTCTCCCTCATCATCCCTCATCATTCCCTCATTGAACCTCACAATGCATCATCATCCCTCATCATCTCTAATCACTTCTTCCTCATCTCTCATCACCCTTAATCACTCCCTCATTAAGCCTCACCATATTTAATTATCCTTAATCACTCTTTCATCCTCTCTAATCACTCCCTTGTTAACCCTCACCAATCCTCATCATCTATAATGGCATCATCATTATATATATTAAATTTCTCCTTGTTCCTCCTTGTTCTTAATCACTCTATCTAATACCTTGATTTGTTGGGCTTTTACAAGACTAGGAGCTACATGTGGAGAGTTGAGCTCTAACATAAAATAGAATGCATAGAGATCAAAATGATGTGGATGGAAATTTGAAATAAAAATAGTTAGCACCTATGAAAAAATAGTGGCTTATTAGAAATGATGTAATTCATAATTGAAGATTTGACTGAAAAAGAGAAGCAAGTAAAACCACCATAACACCTAAAATGGGAAGTAAATATGAGGATCAACAATATATGTGATTTCTTGAAACCAATCAATTGATTTTCATATGAGGAAATTTATGATCTGAATAATTAAATTTAATGCCTTCTATTTGTATGTTTATTGATTGAGATATCATACCAAAGAGTGTAAAATAATTTTCAAATGATTAGAAAAAGTAGTCTAAGATTGGAAAGTGGTGATTAATTCATAACTTCAATATTCAATCTAATGAAGAGTGTCACACTATAAGCTCTATACTTTCATTGTTCAAGAAGTGGGTACATGTTATCTAACACTATTTAAAGTGAAGTAGATAATAGATTATGAACCTAATGATATGGTTAGTACTAAAAATATCTCTTCTTCCCCCAACAAGAAATTATGTGAAACAAGTATAAGTTTACATTTATATTATTACATTTATTTCCATATACTTTAAATTTATTTTAGTATATATAATAAATTAGGGTAACTCCACATATGATAGAGTTGGTCTCATAGTTTCATGCCTTATGATGTGGGAAATAATTTTCCAAAATCTAATATATCAATACATAAACATTTTTGGTGTCTATGTATTGAACCTAGCTATTCCAAGGCATACCTTTTACAATTGATGTCCATTTTTGGTTCACATATATTCATTTTTTTATGTTTTTATTTATATAATATTGATTCTTCATATTTTTAGGATTCCTAGGTTTGTCAAAATTGAATATTGAAAATGACTTACTTTAAACTTGATCAATGGTAGTGTTATTGGGGTAGTATACGTCATATTGATGACCAACACACATCAAATTACCACTTTATGTTAATTTCACTTATTCATCATCCCTCCCTCATACTTCATCACTTTATATTAATCCCTCATCACCCCTAATCACTCCCTAATTGACCCTTATTATCTCTCATAATCTCTAATCACTCCCACATAATCCTTCATTACTCTCTTATTGACCCTCACTATCCCTCATGACCCATAATCATTTATAACTGATCCCTCATCATCCCTAATCATTCCCTCATTAACCCCCACTATCCCCAATCATCTCTAGTCACTCCCTCATCATCCATAATCACTCCCTCATTATCTCTCACCATCCCTCAATTTTTAATCACTCCCTAATCATCCCAAGTCACTTCTTCATCATCTCTAATCACTCCATCCTCATCCTTCATCATCCCTAATTACTCCCTTCTTGACACTCACCATTCTTCATCATTTATAACGACTCCCTCCTCATACCTAATCACTTCCTCATTTACCTTCATCATCCCTCATTATATTTAATCGATCATTTATCATCTCTCATTGATCCTAATCACTCCCTCATTAACCTTCACCATCCCTAATCATCCCCAACAACTCCCTCATTGACCCTCAACATCCCTCATCATCCCTAATGACTCCCTTATCATCTTTACTCAATTCCTACTCATCCCTCCTAATCCTTAATCATTACATCCAATACATTGATGATGGTATTTTTTTGTGGTATAAAAATGCTAGGACCTACAAGGGGAGATTTGAGTTTTATAATAAAATCAAAGACATAGTGATCAAAATGATGTCGAGGAAATTTTGAAACATAATTATTTATCACCTATGAAAACATATGGGCCTATTACAAATGATTTAATTTAAAATTGAGGATCCACCAAAAAAATATAATCAAGAAAAAAACCTATAGAACCAAAAATGGGTAGTAAATATGAGGATCCCCAAACTATGTGATTTCTTGAAAGCAATTAATTTCTTTCCATATGAGGACATTTTATGATATGAATACTTACATTGAAAGGCTTATTTTTATATGTCTATTGATTGAGTAATCATACCAAAAAGTGGAAAATAATTTTTAAATGATTAGAATAAGTAGTCTAATATTGAAAAATGGTCCTTAATTCATAACTTCAATATTAAATCAAATAAAGAGAGTCACACTATGATCTATCTACTTTCATAAATCAAGAAATGGGTATAAGTTAGATAGCACTATAAAAAAGTAAATAGATAATATATTGTAATGCCAATGATATGGCTAGTACTAAAAATATCTCTACTTCCCCCAACAAGAAATTATATGAATTAAAAATATAGTTTCATTAACAAATTTAGATTAATGGTGAGCCAATACACCTCATCAATTAGAATGTAAGTCAGAAGAATTTATTTTTTCTATATAATATTTTCAAAAATTGAACTTGAAATTTATGCATAATATAAAACCATACACTAGTGTATGGTCTAGTCTAGGCATTGATAAATAGATCACCTACTAGTATCACTTGGTTTATACAATAAAAATTTGTAAAGACATAATCCTTTGTGACATATCACCATTAGAGGTATTTGATTTTTTACATGTGGTCAACCATATATTTAGTATTGACATGTAATCTATGAAGTTAATATTTTAAATGTTGTGATAGATTGTCATGATTTTAGATACCATATATCATAGTTAGCTCATAATATTCTAGTCATTATCACCAAGAAGTGCAATAATGTTATCAGTTCTAGTAAGAAATATACTCTTAATGGTAATAATTAAATTTAATATCCTTATGGAACCATATCATAGTTTTGTTTGTCTAAAAATAATAATGTCATAATAATTGAAAGATGAACTAGATGAATACAAGAATATCTTTCAGTTACCTAAATAAGCTCCTACATATTGTACACTAGAAAATACTATTGATTTGACCCCTTAACTACATCTACCTCAAACCTCTTTATACAATATATCATTTCTATAAAATTAAAGGATCAATTGGTTGATCCATGAAATCATTGATAATGGACACATCATGCCCAAGTAATTACCTTGTAGAATCCCAATTGTGCTTGCACTAAAAAAGGATGAGACATGAGGTTATCAATTAATTCAAAAAATATCAACAAGATTAAAATAAAGAACTATTATCCTAATATAAATATTAAATCATTTTTTGTGACATCCATGGTTTATAAGTTTTTTCAAAAATAGATCTTGAGTTAGGTATCATCGCATTCATGTTTAACCTCTAGATATTTTGAATTTAGTTTTAAAAACAAAGGAATGATTTATTTTCTACTTTATTGTTCCTTTTAGTTTAACTCATGCACCAAAATCATTCATTTATATGTTGAATGACATCATCAGGACCATTAACTATGCCATTTATTTTACTTTGCATTGATGACATCATGATCTTTAGAAAACATGGTATGAACATATACACCATGTTGAACTAGTGTTTCACATTTTGCAAAAACATATTTTTATGATAACATAAATAAATGTTAATTTTTCATGTAATAGATATAATATTTGGGATAAATTACACACACAAAGAGTGCATCTGTGAAGATGACCAAGATTCAAGTCATACAAGAATGGGAAACACCAAATATCTTGGCATAGATTCAAGTATTCTTAGAAATAGAAATTTTTACAATATATTTATGTTTAATTTTAATCCTTTGATCCAAACTACCAAAAGTGGAATTGAATAAAGTTTCATCTAATCAGATACACAACAAATGTAATATGATGAACTAAAATTTAGGATCTATTATGTTATAGTACTTGTGTTACTTTACTATAAATTTGGATAATCATTCAATTCATTTAGTAATAAAATTGACTATCATAAATAGGTATTAATGATACAAGTCCTAGAAAAGTGTTAATTTCTATCATAATGGATTAAACACATATGATTAGAATCAAAGATACCTTTAGAATATATACTTATGTTAGATGATGAGGGAGTGATTAGGGATGAAGAGGGATGGTGAAGGATAATAATAGAGTGATGAGGGATGATGAGGGTCAATAAGGGAGTGATCAAAAATGAAGAAAGAATGATTAGGGATTATTAGGGATGATGAGGCAGTGATTAGGGATGATAAGGGATTGTGATAGTCAATAAAGGAGTGAATAGGGATGATAAGACCAAGTGATTATAGGAGATTAGGGATAATGAAATTAAATGAGGTAATTATTAGGGATGAGGAGGGATGAGAAGGGAGTGATCAGGGATGATGAAAAATGATGATGAAGTTATTAGAGATGATGAGGGATCAGGAAAGGGTGATTAGGGATGATGATTAACAAAGAATGAATGATTAGGGATGATGAGGTTTAGTGAGAGTCAATTTAGGAATGATTATGGATGATAAGCTAGTGATTAGAGATGACTATGGATAGTGAGGGTGAATGAGGGAGTGATTAGGGATAATGAGGAATGATGAGAGAGTGATTAGAGTTGATGAGGGATAAGTAAGAAGTGATCAGGTATGAGGGAGGGATGATGAACAAGTGATATTAACATAAAGTGGTTGTTTGATGTGTGAAAGTAATCAATGTGACCTATGATATCCAAATCACATCAATTTGGATCAATTTCAAGGATAATGGTTTACAAACTTCAACATTGACAAACCTAAGGCTCCTAAAAATTCTATGAATCAATTTAGAAGGTACAAAATCCTAAAAGTAACTATATGTTTAACAAATATGGACATCAATTGAAATATTTATTTCTTGAAATCCCTAGGTTCAATAATTAGACCTAGAAAATGCCTAATTTTGACTTGATTTGATTATGAAAATATATATTCCACATTGTAAGGAAAACAACTGTGAGACCATCTCTGTCAAATGTAGAGTGACATTAATTTATTATATCTACTAAAATAAATTAAAGTATAAGTTTATATTAATAAATTTATTTCCTTTTACTTAACATTTAAAATAGTGAATATTAGCTTCAGGTACATGTTTAAATGATTTTCTATACAAAATAATAGTAATGTGATCATGTTTTTGATTTCATAATAACCCAATTATGTTATCTATTAATGCGATCATGATATTTGAATTTGAATTCAAACATTATGGCATTTGGATTAGGTATGGCTTGGATTCCCCAACCAAAGTCTTAAACTTGCCAATCTACAATTGAGTCCAAGAGTTTCAATTAAAAAACAACAAAATTCAACTTTAATCACCAAATACACTATAAATTTCAATTGTAAAATTTGAAAACTTAATACCACTACAATGACATGCTATCCTCTTTCCAAAAATATGATTTTTGTAATTTTTAGACCAATTTAAGATTTCAATCTATATTGAGTTATAAAAATACATTTTTTAAACAACTACATGACACAAATATACATTATTATACATGTTCATGTATTTTACTTTCACTGATCTAAGTGAAAAAAAGCTATATGGTCAGAAACTAGGCCTATTTCTACATATTCAAAATAAGGTTTTTTTTTGAGATACTTAGGTGTGTCACACAACAATCTATCCATTTTTCAGTATTTAGGATGTTTTACTTTAAAACTTCATAAAAAAGTATTTGTTTATAAAATATTAGAAAATATAAGTCACAAGCTAGAAGATCTTATCTAAATGTTCACCAAAAAGTTTCAAATAATATTAAATGCTACTCAAAAATTGGTGCTCTGTAATGCAATCTATCTACTCTATTTTATTTTAAAAATAGGAATTACTCTTCAAAATTTATGTGTTTGACCTAGTTATAGTTAACCACTTTTTTCAAAAGAACCTTGTTTTTAAAACTAGAATCAAAATTCTACATTTCATGTTGGTACACCATCTTTAAATTTGGACTATAGATTTCACAAATTATCTACTAAAATTTAGATTTATGAAAATTTAGGAAAAATCATGTCCATATGTAGGCCCATTTTTGTCCCTCAAAGTTGTGCACTTACCCTTTGACTTTGTACTCAAATGTAATTTGTAGTACATTATTATTGAATGCTATTCAACACAATAATGGTTGTAAGTTTTGTAAATAATTTTAAATATTGTAACAATAGTGGTTGTATGCTTATTTATAACATTAATTAATGATTATATATGTGATTGATGTAATTGAATATTTATACTATTCTTTTTATGAGAAAACATTCATATTATATTATGTTAGAGGATGTTTTAAAATTAAATGGATCATAATGTAAACTAGTGGGTTGATATATTTATAAATGTTTTGCCTAAGATGCAGTTATTAATCAAACAATAAATATACATATGATTATAAATTATTTTATAAGTAAACCATTTTATCCTATAAAACATATATAACTTTTAAGTAACTAGATGGGGTTCTAACATTATGGTATTAGAGAAAATGTTTAATGCTTGGATGTAATGAGTCCACTACCATAAATATATTTTTTAATTTCATTAGGGAGAATGGCATGAGGTAAATTGACTGATGAAGGGATTTACAATGTGAACCCTTAAGGTAATCCTAATAAACTATCAATTGCACAATATGTAAAAATCAATCAAATGCATACTTTTATGAATGAGACTAAAGACATGATCACAACTTTATAATGAGAAGTTCATGAACCAAAAGAGGAAAATGAATAAGAGGTTTTAGAGAAATAACCTACTTATTAGTAAGAGCCTCAATATTAGGGGGATGTTTAATGTTAACAAATAGAAAGAGATCAATAGCTGTACAGATTAAACAAGATATAAAGAAAGTGAACCCATCCAAATTTGATGGTATGATATTGGGTGATGATTATGAAGCTTGGCTTACTAAGATTGAAAAATATTTCAAGATTAAAAATTATTATATAGTGTTCAAGGTAGTGTGGGGATCTTACCAATTAGATGATGAAGCAACAACATGGTGGGCCAATAATAAGATTGAGATGAATGATGATTTCTCTACCACTACTTGGAAGAAGTTTGTGACTCTTTTTAGAGCATGGTGATTATCCTAGATATAATTTGATTCCAAATTAACATATTTATAAAATTTGAGGTAAGGGAATTTATCAATAAATGAATACTAGGATAAATTCACAAATATATTTAAATATGTTTCCCAATATTATAAATAAGAACATTTTCAGATCAAGAAGTTCATCATGGGATTAAAACCTTGAATTGGATGTGTATGGACCATCAAACATGGACTAGGTCTTCTATAAGGTATTTAAGAAAAAAAATATCTTGAAATCCCTTTTTGAAGTTAGATAAAAACTCAAAAACAAGTTTGGAATATCAAAGACAAACTTAAATAAAAAGAACAATAAATGGAATGGGAATTTCAAGAAATAATTCAATGGCTAGAATGCAAGATTGAGTAATACTTGAGGGAATAGGAAACTTGGATGTGGTTTTCTATAAGGACTCAAGGGGATCAATTATGTTGAGATTAAGGGACCACTTGGTGAGTGATTTTCACGTAGAGGAGACCATTATGCTAAGGATTATCCTCAATGGAAGACATATGGTAGAAGTAAGAATTTATACATGTCTACATCATAACAAGGAACCTTTTAACAATAAATTGATGTAATAGTTGACAACCATCAAGTGTGATTTCAAGCCTCTCCCACTAAAGTTCAATTTAATTTATTTGGGTAACCTATTTCTATTTTTATAGATGTAAAATCCCCTAAATGTTTTATCTCCCCTAAAATGTTAATTAAATTATCTAGGAAATTTGGTTTTATGGAAAATGCTTAGTTAGTTATACATGGGAATGAATCTAAGGTAAAGGTTTACATATGTCTTTTTGAGGCTGAAATAAAGATTCCAATATTTACTACAGTTGTTGATCTTTGTGCAACACCACTAGGGTCATATAATGTGATCATGGGAGTGAATTAGCTTTGTAAACAAAAATCCAAATTTAATTATTTTCGTAAAAAATTTGAGTGTGTATATGAATTGGGAAATAAAAACAAAATTTAAGGAGATTATAGAGAGTCAAAACTTAGAAGAATTTTAGAATAAAAATTATCAACAAAAGGGATTCTAGTTAAAATGATGAAATTGGTGAAACAAATGAAACCTAAATAGACGATAATCATTTTCTATGAAAATTTTACGACATTTTTTTTAGAATAGTTACTGGTAATACCTCCCAAGATGTAATTTTAATTCACCATTGATATTAGTCCAAGGTCAAAACCATAATCCAAGGCTCCATAGAGAATGACAACAACCAAGTTAGTTGAGTGAAAATATTAACTTCAGGAGATGTTGTTCAAAGGGGTTGATTTGACCAAGTGTTTCACCATAGGGTGGACATGTAGTCTTTTTAAAGAATAAATATGGAACCCTTGATCTTGGTATTAATTATTATATTCTTAAAAATAAAATAATCAAGAACATGTGTCCTTTACCATGTATTATTAGTTTTTTAAATCAAATACATGGTGCAATCAAATTTTTAAATATTGATCTTCATGTTAGGTACCATTAATTAAGAATTAGAGAAATAAAATTCTAAATATATCTTTAAAGATGTGTTATGGATGTTACGGTTTCATATCACTTCCTTTTAGATTAATGAATGCACCTAAAACATTCTTAAACCTCATGAATTGTGTGTTCAGAGATTACTTAGATTAATTTTTGCTATCACCTCTTAATTATATTCTCATCTATTCTAAAAGTGAAGAAGTGCAGGTTGATCATTTGAATTTGGTCTTTTAATATTTGTGGAAACATAAAACCTATGGGAAAATGTCTAAGTGTGACTTATTTCAAACAAGAGTACAATACTTGGGACATATTATCTATGTAAAATTATTTTTTATGTGGATGTAAGCAAAATTAGAACAATTATAGAGTGACCACCACCCAAAAATGTGTATGAGGTGCATAGTTTCATGGGTTTAGTAGGGTAGTATATTAATTTTTTGCCAAATTTCTCTAAGATGATTAATATAATCACCTCTCTTTTTATCTAAGAGTAAAATTTTGTTTGGTCTGATAAGTGAGAAAAAGCCTTTTAAATTTTGAAAAAGAGGATTAATTCAACACCAATGTTGTAGATTCTAGCTCTAAATGGTTATTGTTTATTCATAACAGATACATGAAGAGATGGTCTAGGAGTTATTATGCATGATGGTTCAATTATAGCCTAATAATCAAGGAATTTAAAGCCTTATGAGAAAAATTATATTCAATGTGATCTAGAATTAAATTTCATAGTTCATGATTTGAAATTTTAGACATGGTAAAGAATTTTTAACTTAAAATTGATAATCAAGGGCTCAAGTATATATTTACCCAACCTAACATTAATGCTTGTCAAAGGTGGTGGTGATATTTTTTGTCAGACTATGATTTTGACATTATCTAAATTAAGGTAAAGACAACAAAGTTGTAGATGCCCTTAGTTATAGAAGGTACATTTCGACATTAGCCACAATATGTATTAATTTTCAAGAACATGTATTAAAATTCTTTCTCAGAGATTACTTCTATCAACATGTAAAGAAGGTATTAGCTAAAAATTCTCAAGATCATAGTTACCATGGATTTCAATTTGATAATGATGGAATTTTGAGGTATAATGGTATAATATATGTACCTAATAGGGAAAATTTTAGGAATATTATAAAATAACTTCACAATGCTCCATATTCAGGAAATATTGGAGTTACTAAGCTATTAGCATAATTAGGACTTTTGAATTTGTAGAAGGGAATACAAAAGAATGCAATATATTTTGTGTCTAGATGCTAATAATGTGAGCATGTTAAAATTAAACATGTGAAACATGTTGGGTTTCTATACCCACATTACATGACATAATAGAAGTGGTATTTTATTAGTATGTAATTTGTCCAAGGATTACCTAGGTCCAAAAATTGGCATGACATGATTTTGGTAGTTTTGGATAAAGTTACCAAATTAGCTCAATTAATTCTATGTAATCTGATATATGATGCACCAATGCTTTCTCAAATATTTTTATATTATTTATATAAGTATCATGAGTTTCTAAAAAATATCATTTCAGATAGAGACCCTAAGATGACCTCAATGCTTTGGCAAATTCTCAATTTCGCATGAGGTACACAACTAAACTTCACTACAACTTAACATCCAAAAATAGATGGGAAAATAGAGAGATTAAATCAAGATTTGGAGGATATTTTTAGGATGTATTGCATGTACCAAAAATAAAAATAGGATTAATACTTATCATTAGTTGAGTCTACATATCACAACCCATTATAATTAACATTGAAAAAGGATCCTTTTAAGGCATTATGTGGTATGAGGTGTAGGACACCAATCAATTGAGATATATTAGAAGGTAGAGTGATCTTTGGACATGATATACTTGTACAAATATAAGAACAAATAATTTTAATAATGTAAAGATTCACTGATTCCAATGATAGGAAGAAAAATTGCGATGATATGATAAAAATATGAAAGTAATTATCAGTTTGATATAAAGTTTTTCTATGAGTCAAACCTTAAAAGAGTGTTATTATATTTGGTAAATAAATAAAATTATCATTGATATATGTGGCATCCTTCAAGGTTATTGAATCGATTAATCTTGTAGAATACAAAATTATATTTCCACCATCCTTAGATGAAATGCGTAATGTTTTTCATGTATCTTATCTTAATAAATATATATATATATATGATCCTTCTAATTTCATATACTAGAATGGATTATAGGTTTAGAATCCAAGGGTAGTCCTAATAGAATCAATCAAAATAATTGATACTCTCAAGCTTAACATACCTAAGATTAAATTATCACAATGAAAGGTCCACTATGACCAATATTCTGAGGATAGTGTTACATGGAAATATTATGAGGAATTTTTGAGGATGTTTCCTCAT
>JARHVA010003862.1:1520000-1607500 GCA_037957365.1 Torreya grandis
TTTTATAAGTATATCATTTGTAATTGTAACTTTGGATAAACCATATGGGGTTCTATCACTAGTGGATGATGAAGGAGTGATTAGGGATGATGAGGGATAGTGAGGGTCAATGAGGAAGCAATTGGGTATGATGACGGAGTTATTAAGGATGATGAGGGATAGTGATGGTTAATGCATGAGTGATTTTAGATGATAAGCGAGCAGGATGGGGTGATTAGTTATTATTATGGATGAGGAGGGATTGATTAGGTATGATGAGGGATGGTGAGGATCATTAAGGGAGTGATTAGAGATAATGAAATATGGTAAGGGTAAATGAAGTAATGATTGGGGATGATAATGGACAAGTGAAGAGTGATTAGATATGATAAGTTATGAGTAGAAATTGATTAGGTATGAGGGAGGGATGATGAGCGAGTGTAATTAACACAAAGTGGTTGTTTTATGTGATTGAGTTATCAAATTGACCTATGTTATTCAGATCACGTCACTTTGGATGTAATTCAAAGTGATTGGTTTGTAAACATCAATTTTAACAAACTTGAGACTCTTATGAATACCAAAAAATAATCTAAAAGGAACAAAAAAGTAAAAAATACTTATATATTTATCAAAAATGGACATCAATGTAAAATTTATGCCCTAAAATACCTAGGTTCAATACTAAGATCTTGAAAATGCCTAAGTACTAACCAAATTGGATTTTGAAAATTTATCCTCCACATTATAAGACATGTAGCTATGAGACCAAATCTATCATATGTAGAGTGATCCTAATTTCTTATATTTAATAATATAAATTTAAAGTATAAGGATGTAAACTTATACTTAACATTTATTTTATTAAACCATCTACCCCTTACAATTAATCCTTCTTCCCCTTATAATACATATATTAATGGTTTTTTTTGTGTAATGTGAAAGGAACATGTATTACTTATAGTGTGTATGTGTTCTTTTCAAATTACATGAAAAAAATAGACAACACCTCAAATATATTTTTTCTACTTTCTATTACAACGTGAAAGGAACGTGTAGTGTTATAGTGTGTATGAGTTCCTTTCGCATTACATAAAAAAATTAGACAAACCTTACAATATATGTTTTATATATTTACTGCAATGTGAAAGGACCAAATACATGTTATAATATGTACATGATATGTTTTGTTTCAATTCAAAAATCAAGCCTTTTGGCTTAGAATTGGCTTGGACATGTCAACACACAGTTGAATATGATATTTTAATAGAAAAAAAAATTAAACTTACATCAAAAAATACACTATGAATTACAATGAGAAAATGCATTAAAGTATTACTTCGATGAAAATCATGCTCTTCTCTTTCAAAATATATGAGTTTTATAATTTTTTGGACTATTTTAACGTTTCAATCTATGTTGATTTTTAACTATATATTTTTTAAACCATTATATGCCCCAAATATGCATTCTTATATATGGTTGCATATGTTTTTTTCATTGATCTAAATCCAAGTTTTATATCCATGAAGATGATTTATCATCTATTTCCTTTAATCCACATGCATCTTCACACATTGAACTCATCCCAAATGATGTGGTGGATATGAATAACACACCTTCAATATATTTAATGTATGTTATCTATGAAAATATTGAAAGATGTTAATACATTTAATATATATAATTGTGATCTAAAAAAATTGAAGATATAATTTAAATATAAGTATAAATTTAATGAAAACATCACTTTAGTGGTTATAATAATTAATATATGTTTTAAAAATTAATACTAGATTAACTATTATTATTATCAAAGGGATATAATAACTTGTAATTTTCTTTAAAAAGTGATTAATTTTTGTCTTATTATATCCAATCAGAAGGATAATTTGTTCTTTTTTAATATTTAAAAGTTCTCCACTATGAATGTGTTGTTATAATAACATCTAACCAAAATAATATAGAATTCTTCACAACTAATTTTTTATATGTTTTTAATATTATTTTAGTCTTCATGTCATTCAATGCACAACTCCAAAAAATTAAAACATGTCATGTGTCTCACTACAATTGGTCATGTTACTATGTAGGTTATAATTAAATTTCAAATACTCTATGAATGATGATATTCCATGAATACTACTTAAATTTGATGTTCTTCCATCATACTTTGAGTCAAGCACACCTTGATGTTTCCACATGGGCACCCAATATTCTTCCTAACCTAAAGTTAATTTTGATGGGATTGAAAAAATAACCAATCTATAAAAGTGATCTTATGAATGAATCATAATGTGATTTTTATACGTGTTCATTAGATATGTCATGTTTACACTATCCTAAATTTGATTCCCACTATCACATGTAAACCTATAACTTTTCCACAAATTTTAAAAATTCAATTGCATTGAAGGGTTAGAAAAATTGATCATGGAGATATTTTATGAGTTAAAATTCACATCCAAATCAATTATAAGATATCATTGAACAACACTGAAGATGATATTTTTAGTTCTTGAGTGATGAGATTAAGACCAATAAATGATGTTGAACATGAATAAGGTGGAAATAATAACTTCCATTCTCACACATTAGTAGATTTGATGTTCCATTAGTGGATTTGTAAGACTTTATAATGGATATGATTTCATAAAGCATTCTCGTCTATTTTATATATTTATGGATTCATTATAGTACAAATGACTTCATGCTTGATAAAATCAACTTTATTATTTGTTGTTTTTCTAATTATTTAGCTAACTTATTATATTTAGTGCATTTGTTTTTTGTAAAAATGAAGTCATCCATAGAATAAAAACATAAATTTGAGTACAAATGACTTCAATTTATGGTCATGTATTTAGTATGTTTCCCATCAAGAATCAAACCAAACTACCAATGCTTTGTTGTAGGTCTGCCCATCAAAGAAACAAAAAATAAATCCTATCATAAAATAACTTTTAAATTATATTTAATTAATCAAATCTTTTTTTATGTGTTTAAAATTAATAATGTTAACATAATCCTTTTATGTTTTCTTTTTTTTCCTAAGGCTAAGTCTATGTCTCCATCAAAATTTTTATAGGGTAAACCTAATGTGGAATTGATCATCATGAAATTGTAATAGACCATTTGGAGGGCCGTGTTGTGGATTTCATCACCACATACTAGCCCAAAATCCATTTTCTAGTAGATTATAAATATGAATTAGAATTGTCTTAAAGCTACGAATGTTTCCCTATTAAGGTTTCCATGAAGTGAGAAGGTTACACTAAAATACATGAGCATCATAAATCATATTTATATGGATTTGACACTCACATACCATGAGGAATTTATGGGAATTTATTGGAGAAACTCATAAATCTTAGATTAACCTATTCTGGCCACATGTAACTATTAGTGTAGGTGCAAAACATCCTCGAATATAACTGACCACATATAGACGTTGTGTGAGGGGAAACCAAACTAGTCAGTAATTTACATAATTAAATGGTGGGTTTTTATTTACATTTGACACCCATAATCTAATAATATAGGCTTGTCATATTGTGTGATCTTTTTTATGTATTTTTAATAGTAGATCTATTTGTAGACCTATTCCATTCAACAAACAAGTCACCCCATCAAACTTAACACAGGGCTCAAAAATGTTTAAATACTTTTTCCAATGCATAAATCAATCAAAATAATCACCTCATTATCATATAAACATCCCTTTAACTCATAACACTAATCATGTCCAAAATTAATTTTCATCAGTCGTCACAATCCCTTAAGATTGCTTAGATCTCGAGGAGCTATTGATGGATGATTTAATGTTGGAGGTGATAATGAATCACTTATTTGGAACGGAACCTGAAATGGTTGGTAAAAAATCATTTACCATAATGAATTATCCCTTTTTGGGTCAAAATCAACTACAAATTTAATTAAGTTAGGAGACTTTTTAACTATTAAGGTGGCTAAATATATACGTGAGGATTGAGGCATAGGTAGATGAAATTGAGGCAAAGGATTTATAGAGATTGATAACTTTCTCAGATTTAAAATTTTAAAAATCACCATATTCTCAAAATGGACTCCTTTCTTAGGAGTCTTCATTAGTGTAGAAATTGAAAGAATGGATGAATCAACTGAACTAGATAATGTTGACCCCAGAATGGCCTGAGGAAAATCAACAACTGAAGAATTTACAATGGAAATAGAATTCAGATAATAAACTATCTCTCTCATTTTTATAATTTGCTTTGCTATGAGGACTTATTGGTTTAGGGAAGCAACTACCATTTATCCTTTTTTAGGCTTCTTGGGCTCAGATATTTACCCTTATCTAACTCAGTCTCTTCATCCTACTCACCTTGGGATTCCTCTTTACATACAATCTATTATGGTTATATCCTCATTTGTACATTTTATTCCTCCTCACCAATGTCATAGTACACCAAGGATATCATATGTCTATGCTCTTCTTCCTTTGCTTCTTGCTCAATAGGGTATTCTTATATATTAGTTAGATCAAATGATGGTCTTTCCTCTAGTTGTTGAGATTTAAAGGGGGATAGATGGAGTTTGGATCTACTTTATTTAGTGGATATGGGGTAAATAATAGGTGATTAAGATGAGGAAATAACTAAAGAATCCATATTAGTAGCAACTACTAATGTAGGTGATGTGATGGAATAAAAAGTGAAAGATTAATAGTGAAAGGTGAAGTTAATAGAGGTGGACTTGGTTAAATGGATAGAGGATTGGATGGAAGAGATGACAAATGAGATTGTAAAAGATCTGGAAGACTCACCTATATGACTATGGTAAGAGGTGTTAGAATCACCATAAGTTTGTGGTCTTTTGCTTGTATTGAGGAGATGGAGTCTTATCAATTACAGTGGCTATGGCAAAAAGTGTGGTAGGCAAAATTATATGATTGGAAGATGGCTAAAGCCTAAGGAGACCTATAAAAAATTTAATTTCTTATCTATACATTCTCTTACATTTTATTACTATACTCCTCTTCTTTTGGATATATTTCTTTTAACGTAGGATATGGGGAATGTATTTGGCCTACTGAGTCTTGAGGTTGAGGTTGAGATGGCATAAGTGACTTCATCTTGATAATATCAAATTCACTATGTGTAGAAATGACTTTGATTTATGAAAAAATAATCAAATCTATCATAAAACTTTTTAATCATATTTAATTAATAAAATCTTCTTGTCTGTGTTTAAACATAATCATGTTAACATAATATTTTTGTGTTTACTTGTTTATTATACTTCAGGCTAAGGCTATGTATGCTATCCCATCACACCCATAGGAAAATATAGGGGATAAAAAAATTGATAAACCTTCATCACTTTTTTCATAATGCTAACATGATGTAGAATCAATCACCATGCAGTTATCATCAATAATTAAGAGGGTTCTGATGTGGATTTCATCACCACACACTAACCCAATCTCTATGTTTTTTATAGAGTATAAATACGAAGGAGAGTTTCAGTAAAACTAAGCATATTTAGCCATAAAGATTATCTTGAAGTGAGGACGTTACACTCTGATACATGAGCATCATTAATCATCTTTATATGAATTAGGACCCACATACCATGAGGATTTAGGGGACTTACTTAGAGAACCTTGTAAATCTTATATTAATAACTTTGAGATGAAAACAACTATTATTGTATAGGAGAAACCATCCTTGAAGATCACTCACCACATAAAAATATAGAGTGAGGGTTGGGATAATAACCTAAGCAACACTTTATGTGATTATATCGGTGGGTTATTATATACGTTGCAGACCCAAAAACTACTAGTGCAGGATTATGATATTGTGTGGTCTTATTTGTGTGTTTTCAAAAGTAACACTATTTTTTAACCTATTACATTCATTAAATAAGTTACCCCATCAAAATTAAAACAAGGATCAAACATCTTTCTATCATGAAGTTCAATCCATAAATCCATCACAATCATCACCTTGTTATCATCTAACATCCATGTACCTCATAAATCTAGTCATATCCAAAATCACTTTTCATCACTTGTCATAATCCCTTAAGCTTGCTTAGATCCTAAGATATATTCAAGTCACCTAAAAAATCAAATCCAATTATCAACCCATCCACCTTGAGTTAATATCACAAATCACTTGATTGAACTAGTATTATCATGTCAACCTTAATTAAGGTCAACCATGACCAAGTCAATGCCATGCCTTCTTAGCTAGTGTAAGCCTAACACCCATCAAATAAGTCAACCCCAGTAAAATCAAATGTTTGTATTATATCTCCTTCCAAATCAATAAACTATTTAAAATCAAGGTTTCAAATACCTTACCCCATCTCAAATATCAAGTAGCTCACAAATAAAGTCAATATTTCTCAAGGACATCTTATCCACAATCATAGTATCATATCACATTTAACATAAAAATTTGATCAAAGTAATATTGTCAATAGATATTCACCATCTCATGTCATTTAAACCTATCCAAACCCATCCACACATAAAAGTTATGGTACTCGTCACTTTTTAACAACTCAAGATTAGATAATCAAGAGACAACGATGACCTTCAAAATCTTTTACATGTTAAGTAACATCATGGATATGATGGAAAAAACCTCATTGATATGGATGCACATAATCAAGATCCCAAATATGAATTTTTGAATATTGATCAAGGCGAGCCCAATTACAAGAATATGTCTATAACAATAGGGATGAGTTATTACTCTATCTTATTAAGGCAAGATTTAGATTCTCTTGATTTTAACTATGACAACCTAATATATAATTTTTTAAGCCCTATATAATAAAATAATATACCCATCCATAATAATTTTGAATAAGAAGATCCTAAATTGGACCTATTAATATTAACCACATCAAACTTCACAAAGGGAAGCCCACATTATAATACCAAGTTGAATAGGACCATAAGTAATCCTTGTTTGATCGTCTAAATAATATCACTCAAAAATTATCTTCCATAGAATCTGAAATAATTATTTTTGATAATAAACCTAAAATTACCAAGAATCCATCCAAAACTAATATGCCTCTCGTAATTCAAAATCAAGATAAACCTGATCATCATTTGTGACCATTAGTCCCATTTTTTGACCCTATGTTTTCTAAAAGAATGATGAGCAATGAAGGATGTTATTCAAGGGATATAATTGGGTTAACACATTAATAAATTTATATTTTAAGTCATATACACCTATCCAATTTGTAAGGATATATTACATGATCCCTTCCCTTCTCATTTTCAACCACCAAAATTTGACCAATACAAGGGGAAGAGGGATCCAAGGGAGCATGTAAAAGAATTTTCCCAAACTTGTCAATAAGTAAGATATATATTGAATTTTATCTTCTCAAAAATTTCCCTTGTAGTCTTGGAGGACCAACTTTGAAATGGTTCGATAACTTACCAAAAGGATCAGTTACATCATTTGTAGACTTGTCAAAAAATGTTTCTAAGCATTTATCCTACAATATGGAGAATGAGATCACATTACTAAAATTTTACAATTGATAAAAAATGTAATGGTGAAATCATTTCATCCCTTTTTAGAGGCAATGTTGTTTTTTTATCATGTTTCCATGCACGATCCCAAAGAAATAACTTTTTGATATCTTTGTAGCCAAACTAAATTACAAACTAGATTTTTAATTATGGCATTATTGTCTAAATTTAGTTTTAATGATATTATTTAAAAGGGTATATATATATATATATATATATATATATATATATATATATATATATATCATTGATAAAGGATTAATCAATATATTTTTTGAAGAAAATAAAAAACAAGCAAATACATCATTTGAAAACTGAAAGTTATTTGATAAACACAAAATTTTCATTGGTGATAGAACTTTAGATATATATATATATATATATATCATTGATAAAGGATTAATCAATATATTTTTTGAAGAAAATAAAAAACAAGCCAATACATCATTTGAAAAGTGAAAGTTATTTGATAAACACAAAATTTTCATTGGTGATAGAACTTTAGATGCCAAAAATTTCCAAATCATCTAAGGCTATAATACTTATAAATATAAAATTGCATCTGAAATCACTATACGACAAGCCAAATAAAAAATTAAGGAAGTGATAAAACACTAATCTCGGTGAACCTGTGGGGAGTGTCTTGAAGAAGCTTATAACCACTGACATGATTATTTTTTATGAAATGAACCCCTTGTTAATATTAAAACAAAACCAACATGGTATAAGTAATATTTAATATTATGGATATCTCTGAGTCAAGAGTCATAAATTCCAAAGGTGAATACATCTCCAAAATTATATCAAGGACTTGATCAATGGTGGAGAAATAAAGGTTGAAGGAGAGGAGTCTTCTTCCAAAAATCAATAACTTGGAATATCGTAGGATCCTTTTCCCAAGCATGACCAAAGATAAAATATTAAACATTGTGACTAAGGTCAAATCTCTCATTTCAATCATGTGGACTACATGAGGACCCATCACCATTATGACTCAGTTTTTAGCCACATTGACTAATGTAAGTGTTGACCATTTCGACCACAAGTCAAAATAGGTCAACCCCCTATATTCAAAGTAATACCACATTATAATACCAAGTTGAATAGGACCATAAGTAATCCTTGTTTGATCATCTAAATAATATCACTCAACAATTATCTTCCCTAGCATTGCAAATAATTATTTTTGATAAGAAACCTAAAATTACCAAGAATCCATCCAAAACTAATATGGCTCTCATTATTCAAAATCAACATAAACCTGATCATCATTTCTCACCATTAGTCCCATTTTTTGACCTTATGTTTTCTAAAAGAATGATAAGCAAGGAAGGATGTTCTTCAAGGGATATAATTGGGTTAACATAGTAATAAATTTATATTTTAATTCATATACACCTATCTAATTTGTAAGGATATATTACATGATCCCTTCCCTTCTCATTTTCAACCACCAAAATTTGACCAATACAAGGGGAAGAGGGGTCCAAGGGAGCATGTAAAATAATTTTCCCAACCTTGTCAATAAGTAAGCTATAGTGAATTTTATCTTATCAAAAATTTCCCTTGTATTCTTAGAGGATCAACTTTGAAAGGGTTCAATAACTTACCAAAAGGATCAGTTACATCATTTGTAGACTTGTCAAAAAATGTTTCTAAGCATTTATCCTACAATATGGAGAATGAGATCACATTACTAAAATTTTACAATTGAAAAAAAATGTAATGGTGAAATCATTTCATCCCTTTTTAGAGGCAATTATGTTTTTTTTATCATGTTTCCATGCGTGATCCCAAAGAAATAACTTTTTGATATCTTTGTAGCCAAATTAAATTACAAACTAGATTTTTAATTATGACATCACTGTCTAAATTTAGTTTTAATGATATTACTGAAAATGGTGTATGTATGTATATATATATATATATATATATATATATATATATATCTCATTGATAAAGGATTAATCAATATATTTTTTGAAGAAAATAAAAAACAAGCCAATACATCATTTGAAAAGTGAAAGTTATTTGATAAACACAAAATTTTCATTGGTGATAGAGTTTTAGATGCCAAAAATGTCGAAATCATCTAAGGCTATAATACTTATAAATATAAAATTGCATATAAAATCACTATACGACAAGCCAAATAAAAAATTAAGGAAGTGATAAAACACTAATCTCAGTGAACTTGTGGACAATGTCTTGAAGAAGCTTATAACCACTGACATGATTTTTTTTAATGAAATGAACCCCTTGTTAAGATTCAAACAAAACAAACATGGTATAAATAATATTTAATATTATGGATTTCTTTGAGTCAAGAGTCATAAGTCCCAAAGGTGAATACATCTCCAAAATTATATCAAGGACTTGAACAATGGTGGAGAAATAGAGGTTGAAGGAGAGGAGTCTTCTTCCAAAAATCAATAAATTGGAATATAGTAGGATACTTTTCCCAAGCATGACCAAAGATAAAATATTAAACATTGTGACTAAGTTCAAATCTCTCATTTCAATCATGTGGACTACATGAGGACCCATCACCATTATGACTCAACTTTTAGCCACATTGACTAATGTAAGTGTTGACCATTTCGACCACAAGTCAAAATGGGTCAACCCCCTATATTCAAAACTTGATATCAAGATATAACATAGTGTCATAGGGTGTGTTGTGGTCTATTTAATGTCATTTAATACCATTCTAACATTGGTTGTGATATATTTTCATCTTATGTCATGTGGAGTCAACTAAGGGGTCAGACTATCATAACATGTCACGTATGAATAAACAAGGTAGTTTGGTTATACATTTTACAAGTGTACTAAAAAAACCTTTCAGGTCAAAAAGAATACATGGATATGATGATTTTACTCTCATAATCATCCCCTGTAAATGCGTTATTTTGATGAGTTCTCCATCTCAAGATACAAGCCATTAAAGACCAACTTGTAGTTTGGAATGTGCATAGGAGCATCAACATTAAGTTGAATTAAATATCCATTTAGATTCAAAAAATACTTAACAATCTCTAGTTTAACATAGGATCAAGAAGTAGTGAGATCTCATGTGATTAGATCATAGATCAATGACATACATGAAATCAATGAGTCAAAAGGACTTTAGGGTAGATCAAGAGTGTGTGTTGCTACATACAAATTAGATCGATAATCCACTTTTAAATACTGGGACACAAGATAAATGTCACATATTTGATCATGTATTAGAGATCCAATGGTGCGAGTGAGAGTCAACAAGTCAAAGGATCTTGAGATCAAACACCATTAAGCCAAGTGTCATGTTTTACCTAGACAATAAAATTAACAACATTGGTTTGATCTTATATACTAAGATAAATTACATGCATTTAATTGAGAGACTAATATCATTGGTGTCCATTGAGTCGAATGTCAATCCTAGATAAAATTTGAGATTACCAACTAGCACAAACATGTGAACTAGATGAGCTGACAATAGGATCCATAAAAATCATGTGGTGGTGACAAGTGTCTTAATATTTAAATCCCAAATAAATGATAAATAGACAAAGATGAAATTAAAATGAAGGATATTCATGTATAATTTGATAGAATGAATTTGACTAAATTATAGGGTGTGCATAATGAATCTACATATCCAAAATATGATAGGAATATTTTTAAAATGATATGAGAAATATTGAAAGGTAATGTCACATAGATAGCTATATAGGATCAAAGGATTATGTAGCAAATAAAATAATCTAGAATCATACTTCACCATGAAATTTCAGTTGTGATCTGAGATGAACAATGATCTCCAAATGTGAAGAATGAAGTCTAAGAGATAAATGGATGATTATAGATGGTAAATAAAAGTGTTTCAAACATATATAACAACTAAGAAAATGTCTATGACTATCATATCATATGTCTCAACTCTCCTAATTCAGTATCAAATGCTCGAGAGATAATCCATGATGAAGGTAGTTTCACAAAGGCTAGTTGAAGAGTCTCTGCACCATTTTGTAGAGTTTATCATGATTTATATGGACATTTATCTTAAGAGACATTCATGGTATATTTCACACTCCATTCCCCTATAATTTAATTGGTTCTCATGCCTTGACATGTGTAAATATGACCTCTAATATTATTTATTTCATTTTATTCTCCTCCTTCCCTAGTTCTATGAGTAGATGCCATTTTGGCCTTTGTAAAGATATACCACAC
Source organism: Torreya grandis (assembly GCA_037957365.1). NCBI lineage: Eukaryota > Viridiplantae > Streptophyta > Pinopsida > Cupressales > Taxaceae > Torreya > Torreya grandis. The sequence continues at coordinate 1,531,744 of JARHVA010003862.1, forward strand.
CATGTATGGTGAAGCCCTGCTAGTTTTGACATTGCACTTTGCCTTATAAAACTAAATTTAATCTATTTTTGAGTTCATATTCCATCTTGTTAAAGTGTGTGAAGAGATGTATTTTGAATAACTAGGTGATATTAATCTATCCTTGCTTTCTCTTAGTCCTTCCATGTTTAATTCAAGTAAATTTCATCCTAGCAGGTAATAAAAAGTATAGTTAAGTGTATTAATCTATCTTAAGTGTATATCAAGCCTTAGTATTTGAAATTTGTCTATGTATCTACTTACCTTAGATAGTATTCATCCATCTCACCTTCATATTGAAACACCAATGCTAGTGCATTTTAGGACTCTTAGGCTAGTGTTGTAGGCATTATTTCTTTATGACATAAGTACAATGGTCATGTGGAAGACATATTGGAGCATGAACATTTTATAATAGGTTTATTTCATACAAATTATATCACTTTCACCCCACAAAATAATAGTTAGCATATATAGAAGTACTTCAAGATATATTCAAGGAGCTAGCCCTTAAATATAGAGGCTCACTTCAACCATAGGTAAACCCACATATCTGTAAGTGTTCTCATATTTCCAAAATCTATAAGAGATTTAAACACCCTCTTCTAGGGTGAAATATTTGATGACAACAATTATAGCATAGTCAATGGGACCTATTTTATTCAAGATAATTTGTCAAGGTGAATGTTAATATTGACATCATCTGCTATGTTATTGATGTGATACTCAACATTTGAAAACTCCATCAAGGTAAAATATGGTTTAAGATCATTGTCTTATTATAAAATTGATCTCATAATTCATGGTTATCATTAGGTCATCCTATAGTAGAGTTATCAAACCTGCTAATCGACCTATTTATCTTGAAATTCCCTTTGAAGTTCAATATCCTCAGCGTAATCTACCCTTTAGAGAACTAGTGGATTTTTATAAAGAGGAAGAGGTTGAAGAAATTGAATATTTTAAAGAGTTTTAAAAATATATGGCTAGACCTCATGCTTTCCATACTTTCAATAACAAAAATAAAATTCACCTTCAATTATATGATGCCATTCCTCCTAATGCCACAAAAGGTGTGCCCATATTCAATTATGAAAGTCGTGTTAAACCTAGTGAATACATTAGGTATGTATCAAACTTTTGTAGCTTCTATAACATCACTCAAGAGAACATTACTATTAGACTAATTGCCATGTTTCTTATAGGAAAGGCTCTTGATTGGTATAGGAATCCAAAAGGTGGATGCCTCACATCATGGGATGAGTTTAGAGTGTTATTGACCTCAAGATCTGGAAATACAAGTGACCATGTCTCTATCATACATCATCTTAATGTGATCAAAAGAGGATCCAAATAAATAATGCATGACTTCAATGAGAGGTTTTAAAAGACTTGGAATAGATTGCCTCCTCCTATGAGGCCACCTCTTATTTTTGTGTTCCATAATTACTTGAGAGCCATTAATACTGAAATTACTATCACACTTCAATCTATGGGGCTTCCACTTTTACCAAAGCATATAATCTTGCTATCAAAGATGAAAATGGTCTCATTCAAACTAAGGATTACCTCCTAATGTTTTTATGCCTCCATTACATTTTAATTCTACTAATACTCTATATGTGGTCTAAATTCCCAATGCGAACACCAAGTCTAGAGTTGTTCCCAAGAAGGAAGATAATGCCATGGACAAAGATGAATATATTCAATGGTTGGAAGCTATGGTTGGGAGAGGGAATATGTAACAAAGTGCCTATAAAAATTATTACCCTATCAAAAATAGTATGCTAAGAAATTTGAAAGAGGGAGAGGTCTACCAATGTGTACAATCCTAACGCCACCACCAATGCAAGAGAGATGATACCTATGCATAGCAACTTGGTATAAGGTGAAAATTGGTAGCAAGGAAAATTTAAGGATTCTAATGAAGGTAGAGATAAGGCTCTTATTTCTCAAGGAGGATTTACTCCTCTCTTATCAATTGAAGATAAAGTCATGATGTAGATAAGTGAAGGTGGACAACCTCAAGGAGAGATTTTCACCAACTTCCTAGTTGAGGACACTTTTATGCATAATCAATGAAAATTAGATGAAAAAATGCTATGCCCAAGATAATTTATTATGTGTTCATATTAATGTGCCTATAGGCTCATTCAATCCTCATAAAAAATAACAAGGTATGGCTATAGGTGAGGGGACCTCAAATAAATCTACACATCTTTAAAATCAGAACGTTGGAAGGGTTGTTCAAGGAACTCTAAATCCTTAGGTTTTCAGCACTTCCTTGATTCTAAGAATACAAGATAAATTAGCCATGGATTTCTTATAAATTTTATATTCATTAAAGACTACTAAAAAATCTATTTCTCTTTGGAATGTTCTTCATATGCCTAGTCAAAAAAAGCTCCTATAAAATTAGTTATCTATTATCCCTACTAGTGTCCCTCATTAAAATAAAATTCATGATCATGTTTATTTTATAAATTTTCCTAAAACTATTTTTGAAAATATATTAGGGATAAAATACCTCCGCCATTCTATCTCAATCTCATAGTGGGTGACAAACTGGTCCATAACTGCATAGTTGATAGTGGAGCTTCTGCTTCAGTCATGCCTGAAATGGTAGCTGATAAATTGGGCCTAAGTATGAGACTCATACCAAATTATTTATCTAAATATATGGTACAAATACCAAGATGATAATACTGATAAAAAAACATGAAGGTTTTCCTACATGATTGTCCTAGTTTTCCTATCTTTCAAGATATAGTTGTTATTGACCTCCAAGCTCATTTTGCAATCTATCTATCAAGGGTTTTTGTTGCTAAGATATGTAGCTATCTCTTAATTTATTGTTATTTCTTGGTATTTATAATAATTTATGTAACCAAGGTGACCATAAGAACTCAGCCTCTTGTAAGGTTTCATAGTGAACCCTCCGTATATTGAGATAAGTTCTAATTTGAATTATGTTGTTCATGAAGAGAAGGATTTCATTGTAGATGATGGTAATTATTCCAAGATTGAAGGAATTTGTTATTAATTTCTTGATGAATATGGTAAAAATACTTATGAGCATGATACTTATGCAATTATGGATGAAACTGATATAAGAGTATATTGCATGCATGAAGAAGGAATACCAACACCTCTACTTGCCAATGAAGAATGTAAAGATGATGAGATGTGGAGGATGTTTTTTGAAGGTTCAAGAAGTAGATTTGGTGCAAGAGATAGTTTTATGTTAGTCTCCCCATATAAACATCAATACTATGCTTCATATAGATTCCATTTTAGTTGTACCTATAATGTGATTGAGTATGAAGTTTTAATTCATGGCCTTCAATGGGCAAGGAGAAAGGGAATCAAGAACATAGAAGTATATGGAGATAGTGAATTGGTTATTAATTAGGTTAGGAATTTGGTTGGTACTAATAACCCTTTTATTAAGTCATATAATCATAGGGTATGATATTTTCTTGAAGACTTCAATGAATTCAAGATACTATCAGTCCTAAGGGATCATAATAATCATGCTGATAGACTAGCTACTATAGGAGCTCAATTTGATACTCATACTACCATAAAAGAATATGGGAAGAAATATCACATTAAGATCATTATCAGACATTATGTGACTAATAATTAAGTATCTTGGTAAGTGTTTGATAATGATGAACACAATGCATACTTCTTGCAAAATGAGGCCATGTTTTCTTCAGGGAATCAAAGGAGACTCCAAGAACAATTTGGTGATCAAATTATATAGCTAAGGACAAATAAGATACATAAGGGTTTGGTGACCTTATAAATTATCTTAAATGAGAAGTATTAAAGTAATAATGAAAAAGTGAATACATATACAAAATAAGGGAACTATGAAAAAATCTCTATCTTCAAAGATAGACTCCTCAAACTAGGCAAGGTATGTTCTACATTAGAGAAATAATCATTCATTGAGTTGTGTAAATAGTTTCATGATATCTTTTCTTGGGGGTATAAGGAATTCAAAGGATATGATCCTATCCTACACCAAAACATTTAATTGAAACCTAGAGTTAAAAAACTTAGATAGAAATAAAGATGCATCAATCCCAAGGTTGAGCAACTCATGAGCTTATAGCTCACTAAATTCCTTGAATATGAAATAATATTTCCCATCAAGAATTCAAAATAATTAGCTAAATTTGTGACTATTATAAATAATAATTGGTAAATAAAACTTTGTGTGTAATTAAGAGATCTTAATAGGGTGTCAATCAAAGATCACTATCCTATACCTTCAATGGAATAGATTTTACAAGTTATTTCATGATCTTAACATTTTTCTCTATTAGATGGGTATTCAGGTTATAATCAAAATTTTATGATGAGAATGATCAATTAAAGGCAACATTCACTACTAAATGGGAGACTTTTTCTTATACAAATATGCCATTTCGTTTGTCAAATTATTGTGCTACCTTTCAAAGAGCAATGGATATGGCCTTCATAGGTTTGATCAATGAGATTTTGTTAGTTTATCTAGATGAAATAATAATGTTTTATAAATATGTTAATGAAAGTATTCAACGCTTGAGATAGGTGTTTTACATATTTAGGTAGTATGGAATATTTCCTAATCTATTAAAATACATCTTTGTTGTCCATGAAGGTAAGATCTTAGGACACATTGTTTCCAAACATGGTTTGGCTATTGATAATGAAAGGATAAAGGTTATATTAGGCCTATCATTTCCCTCACATGATAAATTTCTCCAAAGTTTATTAGTTAAGATACATTTTTTAAGGAGATTCATACCTAGTTTTGCATCTTTGGTGAAACCTATCACAACCATTTAAAAAAGAACCGGTTCTTTTCTTGGACTAAGGAAGGTAAGAATTTTCTGGAATCCATTAAGAAATTAATTTCTAAAGCTCCTACTCTTGTGAATCCTAATTTTTATAAATAATTTATGTTGTATTCATTTTATAACCTTGATACTCTCTCAGCTATGCTGATGCAAAATAATGATGAGGGTGTAGAACAACCAATTGCATTTTCTAGTCAAGGTTTGGAAGATAATGAAATCAAGTATACCTTTGTTGAGAATAAATTAATTGATATTGTAAGAGGACTAAATAAGTTTAGTCATATGTTTTCAAACATAAAAATTCATGTTATGGTCTCTCACCTTAGTACCAAGGAATTTATTTTGAGAAAAGACCTTAGTGAGAAGAGGGTAGGGTGAATCACTAAGGTAATCTAATATGATGTTGATATCAAAGTAAAAAAAATTATAAGAGGTAAGAGCCTTTGTGAACAACTAGATTCATATCTTCAAGAGTCAAAATAATAGGTTTTAATCAATCATAATTTCCCCCAACCAAATGTTTACTTGAATATACAAAGTTGGACATAATATGTGATATGATTTCTTCAAAGTGATGAGTATCCCAATGATATAAGTATATCTCGAAGGAGATATTTTAGATTGAAATATATTCCCTTTTTCCATATAGATGGTTGCTTTTCAAAAGAGATACTAATTTTGCATTATTGAGGTGCATTGACAATGATCAATTTTGAGTGTTGCTTGAGAAGTTCCATGACAAAATAGTAAGAGGTCATTTATATGCAAGAACCATCGATGCCAAGATCATGAGGGTAGGATATTATTGGCCTAGACTCTTCAAGGACTGCCATGCTTTGGTAAGAAGGTGTGTACAATGTGATTTCTTTGTGGGAAAACAGAAGCTTGTAGTTCTTCATTTGCATCCTATCTAAGTGGATCAACCTTTCATGAAATGGGGTCTTGATTTCATAGCATGATAAACCTCCCATCAAGTGTTAGTCATAAATGGATACTCACAACAACTGATTTATTTATGAGGTGGGTTGAGTCATTAACATTAAAGCAAGATAATGAGAATGTTATCTTGGAGTTCTATGAGAGCATCATAACAAGGTTTATCACTCCTACTATTATTTTGGATAATTCTCTTTATTTTATGGGTGCTAAGACTATTGATTGGGAAAATAGTAATGGCATATTCTTGATTACTTCATATAACCAATAACCTCAAGGTAATGGGTTAGCTAAATCTACTAACAATAATCTGACTAGAATCATCAAGAGAACCTTGGAGCATAACCAGAGGAAGTGCCACACCAAATTGAAGATAAACTTATGGGATTATAAGATAACTCCCAATAGGTCAGTAGGGAATTCTCATTTTGTTCTTGTTTATGGAAGAGAGACTAGGTTGTATTTCTATCAAGAGTTACCTACCTTATATTTAACATACCATTTAGAGTTTTTGGAAAACACTCCTATAGACCTGAGATTGACATAATTAATGGAGCTACAAGAGACTAGAGATAAGGGTCATCAAGCTATGGAGCATCACTAGTATCAATGAAGAGGTCTTTCAATAATAATGCAACTCCAAGAGCATTTCAATAAGGTGACATAGTATTGAATTGGGATGAAGATAGAGCAAAAATAGGAAGGCATACCAAATTTGACACCCTATGGAGTGACCATATGTCATCATCAAGTGTAAGTAAAATAATTATTTCTAATTAGTAAGGATGAATGGAGAAGACATACCTATCCTTATTAATGGGATAAATTTGAATCGTTGTTATTGAGGAGAAATGGTGAGTCTTGTAAATAGAATATTAGGTGTGTTTTTTATTTCATTTGTGTGTGTTATGTGCCCTAAGTGTTCTAGTTGAACACATGTGTGTTTATTTTGAGTTTGTCTCATTTTGTGTGCCCTTACCTTGTGTTTTATTTGTTGTTAATGGTAATTTGTGTGTCAAAACAATGTACATGTGACTCTATATCCCTATAGATAGGATTAGGTAACTGGTCATGGCATAGAAAGCATACCACCCTTAGGAAATCATCAATAATGTTGCCCATTTTGACCACAAGTCAAAATGAGTCAACCTCCTATAGTCAAGTATTGATATGGGGACAAAACATAGTGTCATAGGGTATGTTTTGGTTTATTTGATTTCATTCAATGCCATTCTAACTTTGGTCCTGATGTCATTTGGAGTCATCTAGGGGGCTAGACCATCATGGCATGTTAAATAGGAATGAACAAGGTAGTCTATTTATATATTTAACAAGTGTTTTTAGAAAAACTTTTAGGTCAAAAGGACTACATGAATATGATTTTTTAGGTCTCATATTCATCCCTTGTAAATGTGGTGTCTCGACAAGTTCTTCATCTATAGATATAATGCCTTTAAAGATCATTTAGTAGTGCAGGGTGTTCATGAAAGCATCAACAATAAGATGAATCAAGTTGTGATTTGTATTCAAAAAATCCTTAATGAACTTTAGTTTAATGCAGGTTTGACAAGTGGCCAAATATCATATGATCAAATCATAGATCAATAGCATGTGGTCAGTCAATGAGTCAAAAAGTCCTTGGGGAAGATCAATAGTGTAAGATCCTATATACAAGGTAGATCAATGATCCACATTTAAATATTGGGACCCAAGATATCTGACACATATTTAATCATGTAGTGGAGATCCAATAGTGTGAGAAAAGGTTAAAAAGCTAGAGGATCTTGAGATTGAGCACCATTATGCCAAGAGTCATATTTTAACTAGACAATAAAATTAATGACTTGAATTTTATCTTACATACTAAGATCAAAAACAAACATTTGACATAGAGACTAATTTCAATGGTGCATGTTGAGTCAAAGGTTAAGGATCCCAGATCAAATGTGAGAATACCAAGTGGCACAAGCACATGAACTAGATAGGTTGAAAATAGGATCTAAATAAATCATGTGATGGTGAAAAGTCCCTCAATCTGTGAATCCCATATAAATTATCGATGGACAATAACAAAATTAGAATAGAGGAAACTCTTATGTAAATTGACAAAATAAATTGGATCAAATTCTAGGGTGCACATAATGAAGTTGCATGTCTAAAAGATGATAGACATATTTTAAAATTAAATTTAAAATGTGGAAAGGGAATGCCATATAGGAAAACATGTAGGATGAAAGGAATATTTAGTAGATCAATTAATTTAAACTCATATGCCAGCATGAAATCTCAGTCAAGATCTGAGATGAACAATGACCACCAAATATGAATTATGAAGTCCAGGAGATAAATGGATGACTACTATGGTAAATATAAGTGTCTATAAAATAATTAGTAGTTAGTAAAATGTCTATGACTTTCATAGAATATGTGTTAACTCACCTAATTTAGTTTCAAATTCTTGAGAGATGATCTAAGATGAAGGCAGTTTCACAAAGGTTAGCTGAAGAGTCTCTACATTGGAGATTTTATCATGGTTTATATGGACATTTGTATTAGTATACATTCATGGTGTATTTCACACACCATTCCCATAAAATGTAACTATTTCTCATTCCTTAAAATGTGGCATTATGACATTTTATCTTCTTTACTACATTTTTCTCTCGTCCTTCCCCAGTTCTATAAGTAGCTACCATTTTGGCCTTTATAAAGATATACCACACATTGTATAGTAAATACCTACTAGTTTTGAAAGTGCACTTTGCTTTAAAACAATAAATTAAATCTATTTTTGAGTTTATATCCCTTCTTGCTAAAGTGTGTGAAGAGATGTAAAGTGAATAACTAAGTGATATCAATCTATCCTTACTTTTTCTTAGTCCTTCTATGTTTAATACAAGTGATTTTTGCGTAGCATGTCATATGAAGTGTAGTTAAGTGTACAAATATATCTTAAGTGTATAATGAGCCTTATTATCTACAACTGATATATGGTTCTACTTACCTCTGATAGTCTTCATGCATCTCACCGTCATATTGAAACACTAATGTTAGTGCATTCTAAGAATCTTAGGCTAGTGTTGTAGGCATTGTTTCTTTATGAAATAAGTACAATGGTCATGTAGAAGACATCTTGGTACATCACCCTTTTTTAATAGTTTTATTTCATGCAAATTCTATCCGTTTCCCTCGACAATCAAATAGTTATCATATTTGAAAGCACTTCAAGATATATTTAGGGAGTTAGCCCCTAAATCTAGAGGCTCACTTACACCATATGTATGTTCACATACCTAGAAGTCTTCTTATGTTACCAAAATATATAAGAGGTTTGAAAAACCTCTTCTATGGTGTATGATTTGGTGATAATAGTAAGCATAGAGTTTCCACCATAAAAAGAGGACAATTCTCTTGAATACCCTCCTATCCAAAATTAGATTGATCTTTATATGAAAGGATCATCATCTGATTATGCCATTACTGCATGACATAAAAAATCATGATATGGGAACACCTTCTATATATCCACCACCCCAAAAATTAAATGTTCAAATATCCCCTCTAACTACTCTTATATGTGATTATGACATTGCTTATTAGATGAAGAAGAACCCTACATAGATTTATATTTTGGATATTCTAAAATCAACCTTTGTCTAACATGAAATGATTAATAAAACTATGCATGAGTTAAGAGTTATGACAAATATTTAACCTAGTTAGTTTCAAGCCCTCATGGGTCATCTCTCAGCTACCCAAAAACATACCTTTAGTTAGCAAGATATGACTTCTATTGGTCCCACTCATAATAACCCATTATGTATTGAGGTTTTTTATTTTCAATCACAAAATTAAGAGAGTGCTTGTAGTCAATGGGTTTCAAGTCAAAACTCTATAACATAAATTTCATCAATACTTTGATATATTAAGAGTCCATACTCTGGCCATAGATACACACAATCAAAGCTTATGATGAGAAGGAATGATAGCCAACTGACATTACCTACCTCTTGATCATGATGGGGCCCATTACACATCAAACCCTAGTCCATGTAATATAGTTTGAATTAACCTACAATATCTTTTTGGGTTATCCTTGGATACGTGAAATGCTAATTGTGCCATCAATCCTTCACTAGTGTCTTAAATTAACTCATTGTAGAACGGAATCCACAATACTCAATGATCTAAAACCCTTTAAATACTATAAAAAATTGGAAGAACACTATCATGATTCCATTTATTGTCTTAGCACTAAGAGTGATCATCTTGTAAATAACAAGTCTAAGTTTTATATCCATGCAGATGATTTATCATCTATTTCCTTTAATCCACATGCATCTTCACACATTGAAATCATCCCAAATGATGTGGCAGATATGAATAACACACCTTCAATATATTTAATTTATGTTATCTATGAAAATATTGAAAGATGTTAATACATTTAATATATATAATTGTGATCTAAAAAAATTGAAGATATAATTTAAATATAAGTATAAATTTAATGAAAACATCACTTTAGTGGTTATAATAATTAATATATGTTTTAAAAATTAATACTATATTAACTATTATTATTAACGAAGGGATATAATAACTTGTAATTTTATTTGAAAAGTGATTAATTTTTGTCTTATTATATCCAATCAGAAGGATAATTTGTTCTTTTTTAATATTTAAAAGTTTTCCACTATGAATGTGTTGTTATAGTAACATCTGACCAAAATAATATAGAATTCTTCACAACTAATTTTTTATATGTTTTTAATATTATTTTAGTCTTCATGTCAATCAATTCACAACTCCAAAAAATTAAAACATGTCATGTGTCTCACTACAATTGGTCATGTTACTATGTAGGTTATAATTAAATTTCAAATACTTTATGAATAATGATATTCCATGAATACTACTTAAAATTGATGTTCTTCCATCATACTTTGAGTCAAGCACACCACGATGTTTCCACATGGGCATCCAATAAAGTTAATTTTGATGGGATTGCAACAATAACCAATCTATAAAAGTGATCTTATGAATGAATCATAATGTGATTTTATATGTGTTCATTAGATATGTCATGATTACACTATCCTAAATTTGATTCCCACTATCACATGTAAACCTATAACTTTTCCACAAATTTTAAAAATTCAATTGCATTGAAGGGTTAGAAAAATTGATCATGGAGATATTTTATGAGTTAAAATTCACATCCAAATCAATTAGATGATATCATTGAACAACACTGAAGATGGTATTTTTAGTTCTTGAGTGATGAGATTAAGACCAATAAATGATGTTGAACATGAATAAGGTGGAAATAATAACTTCCATTCTCACGCGTTAGTAGATTTGATGTTCCATTAGTGGATTTGTAAGAATTTATAATGGATTTGATTTCATAAAGCATTCTTGTCTATTTTATAAATTTATGGATTCATTCTAGTACAAATGACTTCATGCTTGATAAAATCAACTTTATTATTTTTTACTTTTCTAAATTTTTAGCTAACTTATTATATTTAGTGCATTTGTTTTGTGCAAAAATGAATTCATCCATAGAATAAAAACATAAATTTGTGTACAAATGACTTCAATTTATGGTCATGTATTTAGTATGTTTCCCATCAAGAATCAAACCAAACTACCAATGCTTTGTTGTAGGTCTGCCCATCAAAGAAACAAAAAATAAATCCTATCATAAAAAACTTTTAAATTATATTTAATTAATCAAATCTTTGTTTATGTGTTTAAACTTAATAATGTTAACATAATCCTTTTTTTTTTCTTTTTTTTTCCTAAGGCTAAGTCTATGTCTCCATCAAAAATTTTATAGGGTAAACCTAATGTGGAATTGATCCCCATGAAATTGTAATAGACCATTTGGAGGGTCGTGTTATGGATTTCATTACCATATACTAACCCAAAATCCATTTTCTAGTAGAGTATAAATATGAATTAGAATTGTCTTAAAGCTAAAAATGTTTCCCTAATAAGGTTTCCATGAAGTGAGAAGGTTACACTAAAATACATGAGCATCATACATCATATTTATATGGATTTGACACTCACATACCATGATGAATTTAGGGGATTTTCTTGGAGAAACTCATAAATCCTAGATTAAGCTATTCTGGCCACATGTGACTATTAGTGTAGGTGCAAAACATCCTCGAATATAATTGACCACATATAGACATTGTGTGAGGGGAAACCAAACTAGTCACTAATTTACACAATTAAATGGTTGGTTTTTATTTACATTTCACACCCATGATATACTAATACAGGCTTGTCATAATGTGTGATCTTGTTTATGTATTTTTAATAGTAGATCTATTTGTAGACCTATTCCATTCACCAAACAAGTCACCCCATCAAACATAACACAAGGCTCAAAAATGTTTAAATACTTTTTCCAATGCATAAATCAATCAAAATCATCACCTCATTATAATATAAACATCCCTTTAACTCATAACACTAATCATGTGCAAAATTAATTTTCATCAGTCATCATAATCTCTTAAGATTGCTTAGATCTCAAGGAGTTATTCATGGAGGATTTAATGTTGGAGGTGATAATGAATCACTTATTTGGAATGGAACCTAAAATGGTGGGTAAAAAATCATTTACCATAATGAATTATCCCTTTTTGGTTCAAAATCAACTACAAATTTAGTTAAGTTAGGAGACTTTTCAACTATTAAGTTGGCTAAATATATAGGTGAGGATTGAGGCATAGATAGATGCAATTGAGGAAAAGGATTTATAGAGATTGGTAACTTTATAGGATTTAAAATTTAAAAAATAACCATATTCTCAAAATGGACTCCTTTCTTAGGAGTCTTTATTTGTGTAGAAATTGAAAGAATGGTTGAATCAACTGAACTAGATAATGTTGACCCCAGAATGGCCTGAGGAAAATCAACAACTGAAGAATTTACAATGAAAATAAAATTCAAATAATAAACTATCTCGCTCATATTTCTACTTTGCTTTGATAGGATGACTTGTTGGTTTAGGGAAGCAACTACCATTTATCCTTTTTTAGGCTTCTTGGGCTCAGAGAATTACCCTTATCTAACTCAGTCTCTTCATCCTACTCACCTTGGGATTCCTCTTCACATACAATCTATTATGGTTATATCCTCATTTGTACATTTTATTCCTCTTCACCATTGGCATAGTACAACAAGGATATCATATGTCTATGTTCTTCTTCCTTTGCTTCTTGCTCAATAGGGTATTCTTATATATTAGTTAGATCAAATGATGGTCTTTCCTCTAGTTTTTGAGATTTCAAGGGGGATAGAAGGACTTTGGATCTACTTTAGTAAGTGGATATGGGGTAAATAATAGGTGATTAATATGATGAAATAACTAAAGAATCCATAGTAGTAGCAACTACTAATGTATGTGATGTGATGGAATAAAAAGGGAAAGATTAATAGTGTAAGGTGGAGTTAATAGAGGTGGACTTGGTTAAAGGGATGGAGGATTGGATGGAAGAGATGACAAATAAGATTGTAAAATATTTGGAAGACTCACCTATATGACTATGGTAAGAGGTGTTAGAATCACCATAAGTTTGTGGTCTTTTGTTTGTATTGAGGAGATGGAGTCCTATCAATTACAGTGGCTATGGCAAAAAGTGTGGCAAGCAAAATTATATTATTAGAAGATGGCTAAAGCCCAAGGAGACCTATAAAATTTTAATTTCTTATCTATACATTCTCTTACCTTTTATTACTATACTCCTCTTCTTATGGATTTATCTCTTTTAACATAGGAAATGGGGAATGTATTTGGCCTACCGAGTCTTGAGGTTGAGATTGAGATGGCATAAGTGACTTCATCTTTATTATATCAAATTCACTATGTGTGGAAATGACTTTAATTTATGAAAAACTAATCAAATCTATCATAAAACTTTTTAATCATATTTAGTTAATCAAATCTTATTGTCTATGTTTAAACTTAATCATGTTAACATAATATTTTTGTGTTTACTTATTTATTATACTTTAGGCTAAGGCTATGTATGCTATCCCATCACACCCATAGGAAAATATTGGGGATAAAAAAATTAATAAACCTCCATCACTTTCTTTATAATGCTAACAAGATGTAGAATCGATCACCATGCATTTATCATCAGGAATTAAGAGGGTTTTGATGTGGATTTCATCACCACACACTAACCCAATCTCTATGTTTTGATAGAGTATAAATATTAGGGAGAGTTTTGGTAAAACTAATCGTATTTACCCATTAAGGTTCTCTTTAATTGAGGACATTACACTCTAATACTTGAGTATCATTAATCATCTTTATATGAATTAGGGACCCACATACCATGAGGATTTAGGGGACTTACTTAGAGAACCTTGTAAATCTTATATTAATAACTTTGAGATGAAAATAACTATTATTGTTGGGAGAAAACATCCCTGAAGATCACTCACCACATAAAAATATAGAGTGAGGGTTGGGATAATAACCTAAGCAACACTTTATGTGATTATATCCGTTGGTTATTATATACGTTGTACACCAATAAACTACTAGTGCAGGATTATGATATTGTGTGATCTTATTCATGTGTTTTAAAAAGTAACACTATTTTAAAACCTATTACATTCACCAAATAATTTACCCCATCAAAATTAACACAAAGATCAAACATCTTTCAATCCTGAAGTTCAATCCATAAATCAATAAAAATCATCACCTTATTATCATCTAACATCCGTGTGCCTCATAAATCTAGTCATATCCAAAATCACTTTTCATCACTTGTCATAATCCCTTAAGCTTGCTTAGATCCTAAGATATATTCAGGTCACCTAAAAAATCAAATCCAATTATCAAACCATCCACCTTGAGTTAATATCACAAATCAATTGATTGAACTAGTATTATCAAGTCAACCTTAATTAAGGTCAACCATGACCAAGTCAATGACATGCCTTCTTAGCTAGTGTAAACCTAACACTCATCAAATACGTCAACCCCAGTCAAATCACATGTTTGTATTATATCTCCTTCCAATTCAATAAACTATTTAAAATCAACGATTCAAATACCCTACCCCATCTCAAATATCAAGTAGCTCACAAATAATGTCAATATTTCTCAAGGACATCTTATCCACAATCATAGTATCATATCACATTTAACATAAAAATTTGATCAAAGTAATATTGTCAATAGATATTCACCATCCAATAGCATTTAAACCTATCCAAACCCATCCACACATAAAAGTTATGACACTCGTCACTTTTCAACAACTCAAGATTAGATAATCAAGAGACAACGATGACCTTCAAAATCTTTTACATGTTAAGTAACATCATGGATATGATGGAGAAAACCTCATTGATATGGCTGCACATAATCAAGATCCCAAATATGACTTTTTGAATATTGATCAGGGTGAGCCCTATTACAACAATATGTCTATAAAAATAGGGATGAGTTATTACTCTATCTTATTAACGCAAGATTTAGATTCCCTCTTGATTTTAACTATGACAACCTAATATATAATTTTTTAAGCCCTAAATAATAAAATAATATACACATCCATAATAATTTTGAATAATAAGATCCTAAATTGAACATATTAATATTAACCACATCAAACTTCACAAAGGGAAGCCCACATTATAATACCAAGTTGAATAGGACCATAAGTAATCCTTGTTTGATCATCTAAATAATATTACTCAACAATTATCTTCCATAGCATCTGAAATAATTATTTTTGATAATAAACCTAAAATTACCAATAATCCATCCAAAACTAATATGCCTCTCATAATTCAAAATCAAGATAAACCTGATCATCATTTGTCACCATTAGTCCCATTTTTTGACCCTATGTTTTCTAAAAGAATGATGAGCAATGAAGGATGTTATTCAAGGGATATAATTGGGTTAACATATTAATAAATTTATATTTTAAGTCATATACACCTATCCAATTTGTAAGGATATATTACATGATCCCTTCCCTTCTCATTTTCAACCACCAAAATTTGACCAATACAAGGGGAAGAGGGATCCAAGGGAGCATGTAAAAGAATTTTCCAAAACTTGTCAATAAGTAATATATAGTGAAATTTATCTTCTCAAAATTTTCCCTTGTAGTTTGGAGGACCAACTTTGAAATGGTTTGATAACTTACCAAAAGGATCAGTTACATCATTTGTAGACTTGTCAAAAATTGTTTCTAAGCATTTATCCTACAATATGGAGAATGAGATCACATGACTAAAATTTTACAATAGAAAAAAAATGTAATGGTGAAAGAATTTCATCCCTTTTTAGAGGAAATGATGTTTTTTTAATCATGTTTCCACGCGCGATCCCAAAGAAATAACTTTTTGATATCTTTGTAGCCAAACTAAATTACAAACTAGATTTTTAATTATGACATCACTGTCTAAATTTAGTTTTAATGATACTATTTAAAAGGGTGTGTATATATATATATATATATATATATATATATATATATATATATATATATATCATTGATAAAGGATTAATCAATATATTTTTTGAAGAAAATAAAAAACAAGCCAATACACAATTTGAAAAGTGAAAATTATTTTATAAACACAAAATTATCATTGGTGATAGAGTTTTAGATGCCAAAAATGTCCAAATCATCTAAGGCTATAATAGTTATAAATATAAAATTGCATCTAAAATCACTATACGACAAGCCAAATAAAAAATTAAGGAAGTGATAAAACACTAATCTTGGTGAACCTGTGGGGAGTGTCTTGAAGAAGCTTATGACCAATGACATGATTATTTTTTATGAAATGAACCCATTTTTAAGATTCAAACAAAAACAACATGGTATAAATAATATTTAATATTATGGATATCTCTGAGTCAAGAGTCATAAATCCCAAAGGTGAATACATCTGCAAAATTATATCATGGACTTGATCAATGGTGGAGAAATAGAGGTTGAAGGAGAGGAGTCTTCTTCAAAAAATCAATAACATGGAATATAGTAGGATCCTTTTCATAAGCATGACCAAAGATAAAATATTAAACATTGTGACTAAGGTCAAATCTCACATTTCAACCATGTGGACTACATGAGGATCCATCACCATTATGACTCAATTTTTAGCCACATTGACTAATGTAAGTGTTGACCATTTCAACCACAAGTCAAAATAGGTCAATCCCCTATATTAAAAAATTGATATTGGTATAGAACATAGTGTCATAGAGTGTGTTGTGGTCTATTTAATGTCATTTAATACCATTCTAACATTGGTTGTGATATATCTTGATCTTATGTCATTTAGAGTCAACTAGGGGGTCAGACTGTCATAACATGTCACGTATGAATAAACAAGGTAATTTGGTTATAAATTTTAAAATTGTACTAAAAAAACCTTTCAGGTTAAAAAGTTTACATGGATATTATGATTTTGGTCTCATAATCATCCCCTGTAAATGCAGTGTTTTGACGAGTTCTCCATCTCAAAATACAAGCCATTAAACACCAACTTGTAGTGTGGAATGTGCATAGGAGCATCAACATTAAGTTGAATAAAATATACATTTAGATTCAAAAAAACCTTAACAATCTCTAGTTTAACATAGGATCAAGAAGTAGTGAGATCTCATGTGATTGGATCTTAGATCAATGACATACAGGAAATCAATGAGTCAAAAGGTCTTTAGGGTAGATCAATAGTGTGTGTTCCTACATATAAAGTAGATTGATAATCCACTTTTAAATACTAGGACACAAGATCAATGTCACATATTTGATCATGTATTAGAGATCCAATGGTGAGAGTGAGATTCAACAAGTCAAAGGATCTTGAGATCAAACACCATTAATCCAAGTGTCATGTTTTACCTAGACAATAAAATTAACAACATTGGTTTGATATTTATATACTAAGATAAATGAGATGCATTTAATTGAGAGACTAATATCAGTGGTGTAGATTGAGTCAAATGTCAATCCTAGATTAAATGTGAGACTGTTAAGTGGCACAAACATGTGAACTAGATGGGCTGATTGTAGGATCCATAAAAATCATGTGGTGGCGAGAAGTGTCTTAATATATGAATCCAAAATAAATGATAAATAGACAAAGATGAAATTCAAATCAAGGATATTCCTGTATAAATTGATAGAATGAATTTTACTAAATTATAGGGTGCGCATAATGAATCTACATGTCCAAAAGATGATAGGAATATTTTAAAATAAAATGAGAAATATTGAAAGGGAATGTCACATAGATAGCCATATATGATCAAAGGATTATGTAGCAAATAAAATAATCTAGAATCATAAATCACTATGAAATCTCAGTTGAGATCTCAGATGAACAATGATCTCCAAATGTGAAGAATGAAATCTAAGAGATAAATGGATGATTATAGATGGTAAAAAAAAGTGTTTCAAATATATATAACAACTAAGAAAATTTATATGACTATCATATCATATGTGTCAACTCTCCTAATTCAGTTTCAAATGCTCGAGAGATGATCCATGATGAAGGTAGTTTCACAAAGGCTAGTTGAAGAGTCTTTGCACCATTTTGTAGAGTTTATCATGGTTTATATGGACATTTATCTTAAGAGACATTCATGGTATATTACACACTCCATTCCCCTATAATTTAATTGGTTCTCATGACTTGACATGTGGAAATATGACCTCTAAGATTCTTTATTCAATTTTATTCTCCTCCTTCCCTAGTTCTATGAGTAGATGCCATTTTGGCCTTTGTAAAGATATACCACACCATGTATGGTGAAGCCCTCCTAGTTTTGACATTGAAATTTGCCTTATAAAACTAAATTTAATCTATTTTTGAGTTCATATTCCATCTTGTTAAAGTGTTTGAAGAGATGTATTGTGGATAACTAGGTGATATTAATCTATCCTTGCTTTCTCTTAGTCCTTCCATGTTTAATGCATGTAATTTCATCCTAGTAGGTCATACAAAGTATACTAAAGTGTATGAATCTATCTTAAGTGTATATTGAGCCTTAGTATCTGCAATTGATCTATGTTTATACTTACCTTAGATAGTATTCATCCATCTCACCCTCATATTGAAACACCAATGCTAGTGCGTTCTAGGACTCTTAGGCTAGTGTTGTAGGAATTATTTATTTATGAAATAAGTACAATTTTCATGTGGAAGACATATTGGTGAATCACCATTTTATAATAGGTTTATTTCATAAAACTTATATCACTTTCCCCTGACAGAAAAATAGTTAGCATATGTAGAAGTACTTCAAGATATATTCAAGGAGCTAGCCCTTAAATATAGAGGCTCAGTTCAACCATAGGTACACCCACATATCTGGAAGTGTTCTCATGTTTCCAAAATCTATAAGAGGTTTGATCACCCTCTTCTAGGGTGAAATATTTGATGAAAACAATTCTAGCACACTCAATGGGACCTATTTTATTGAAGATAATTTGTCAAGGTGAATGCTAATATTGACATCATCTACTATGTTATTGGTGTGCTACTCAACATTTGAAAACTCCATAAAGATAAAATATGGTTTAAGATCATTGTCTTATTATAAAATTTCTCTCATAATTTATGGTTATCACTAGGTCATCCTCTAGTAGAGTTATCAAACCCGTTATTCCACCTATTTAGCTTGAAATTCCCTTTGAAGTTTAATATCCTCATCCTAATCTGCCCTTTAGATAACTAGTGGATTTTTCTAAAGAGGAAGAGGTTGAAGAAATTGAATATTTCAAAGAGTTTGAAAAATATATGGCTAGACCTCATACTTTCCCTACTTTCAATAACAAAAATAAAATTCACATTCAATTAAATGATGCCATTCCTCCTAATGCCACAAAAGGTGTGCCCATATTCAATTATGAAATTCATGTTACACCTATTTAACACATTAGGTATATATAAAACTTTTTTAGCTTTTATAACATCACTCAAGAGAACATTACCATTAGACTCCTTACCATGTTTCTTAGAGGAAAGGCTCCTGATTAGTATAGGAATTTAAAAGGTGGATGCATCACATCATGGGATGAGTTTAGAGTGTTATTGACCTCAAGATTTGGAAATGAAAGTGACCATGTCTCTCTCATTCATCATCTTAATGTGATAAAAAGAGGATCCAAACAAATAATGCATAACTTCAATGAGAGGTTTCAAAAGACTTGGAATATATTGCCTCCTCCTATTTTTTTGTTCCATAATTACTTGAGAGCCATTAGTACTAAAATTACTATCACGCTTCAATCTATGGGGGTTCCACTCTTACCAAAGCATATAATATTGCTATAAAAGATGAAAATGGTCTCATCCAAGCTCAATATTACCTCCTAATGTTTTTATGCCTCCATTACATTTTAATTCTACTAATAATCTATATGTGGTCTTAATTACCAATGCTATCACCAAGTCTAGAGTTGTTCCCAAGAAGGAAGATAATGCCATGGACAAAGATGAATAGATTCAATGGTGTGAAACTAAGCTTGGCAAAGGGAATATGTAACAAAGTGCCTATAAAAATTATTACCCCTATAAAAAATAGTATGGTAAGAAATTTGGAAGAGGGAGAGGTCAATGGTAGCTTAAATATAATAGGTCTACCAATGTCTACAATCCTAACTCCACCACCAATGCAAGAGAGATGATACCTATGTATAGCAACTTGGTATAAGGTGAAAATTGGTAGCAAGGAAAATTTAAAGATTATAATGAAGTTAGATACAAGGATCTTATTTATCAAGGAGGATTTAATCCTCTCTTATCAATTGAAGATAAAGTCATGATGTAGATAAGTGAAGGTGGACAACCTCAAGGAGAGATCTTCACCAAATTCCTAGTTGAGGACACTTTTATGAATAATTAATGAAACTTAGATGAAAAAAAGACTATAACCAAGATAAATTATTTATTTGTTCATATTAATGTGCCTATAGGCTCATTCAATCCTCATAAAAAATAACAAGGTATGGCTATAGGTGAGGGCACCTCAAATAAATCTACACATCTTGAAAATCAGAATGTTTGAAGGGTTGTTCAAGGCGCTCCAAATACTAAGATTTTCATAACTTCCTTTCTTATAAGATTAAAATATAAATTATGTATGTATTTTTTATAAATTTTATATTCATTAAAGAGTACTAAAAAATCCATTTCCCTTTGGAATGTTCTTCATATGCCTGGTCAAAAAAAGCTCCTATAAAAATAGTTATCTACTATCCCTACTAGTGTCCCTCATTCAAATAAAATTCATGATCATGTTTATTTTATAAATTTTCCTAAAACTATTTTTGAACCATCTATTAGGGCTAAAATACCTCCACCATTCTATCTCAATCTCATAGTGGGTGACAAACTGGTCCATAACTGCATAGTTGATAGTGGAGCTTCTACTTCAGTCATGCCCGAAATGGTAGCTGATAAATTGGGCCTAAAGTATGAGACTCATACCAAATTATTTATCTAAATATATGGTACAAATACCAAGATGATAATACTGATAAAAAAAAACATGAAGGTTTTCCTACATGATTGTCCTAGTTTTCCTATCTTTCAAGATATAGTTGTTATTGACCTCCAAGCTCATTTTGAAATCTATCTATCAAGGGTTTTTGTTGCTAAGATATGTAGCTATATCTTAATTGATTGGTATTTCTTGGTATTTAGAATAATTTATGTAACCAAGGTGACCATAAGAACTCAACCTCTTGTAAGGTTTCATATTGAACCCTCTATATATTGAGATAAGTTCTAATTTGAATTATGTTGTTCATGAAGAGAAGGATTTCATTATAGATGATGGTACTTATTCCAAGATTGAAGGAATTTGTTATTCATTTCTTGATGAATATGGTAAAAATACTTATGAGCATGATACTTATGCAATTATGGATGAAACTGATATAAGAGTATATTGCATGCATGAAGAAGGAATACCAACACCTCTACTTGCCAAAGAAGAAGGTAAAGATGATGAGATGTGGAGGATGTTTTTTGATGGTTCAAGAAGTAGATTTGGTGCAATAGATAGTTTTATGTTAGTCTACCCATATAAACATCAATACTATGCTTCATATAGATTCCATTTTAGTTGTACCTATAATGTGATTTAGTTTGAAGTTTTAATTCATGGCATTCAATGGGCAAGGAGAAAGGGAATCAAGAACATAGAAGTATATGGAGATAGTGAATTGGTTATTAATTAGGTTATGAATTTGTTTGGTACTAATAACCCTTTTATTAAGTCATATAATCATAGGGTATGGTATTTTCTTGAAGACTTCAATGAATTCAAGATACTATCAGTCCTAAGGGATCATAATAATCATGTTGATAGACTAGCTACTATAGGAGCTCAATTTGATACTCATACTACCATAAAAGAAGATGGGAAGAAATATCACATTAAGATCATTATCAGACAGTATGTGACTAATAATTAAGTTTCTTAGTAAGTGTTTGATAATGATGAACACAAAGCATAATTCTTCCAAAATGAAGCTGTGTTTTCTTCAGGGAATCAAAGGAGACTCCAAGAACAATTTGGTGATCAAATTATATAGCTAAGGACAAATAAGATACCTAAGGGTTTGGTGACCTTATAGATTATCTTAAATTAGAATTATTAAATTAATAATGAAAAAGTGAATACGTATACAAAATAAGGGAACTATGAAAAAGTCTCTATCTTCAAAGATAGACTCCTCAAACTAGGCAAGGTATGTTCTACATTAGAGAAATAATCATTCATTGAGATGTGTAAATAGTTTCATGATATCTTTTCTTGGGAGTATAAGGAATTCAAAGGATTTTATCCTATCCTACACCAAAAAATTTAATTGAAACCTAGAGTTAAACAAGTTAGATAGAAATAAAGATGCATCAATCCCAAGGTTGAGCAACTCATGAGCTTAGAGCTCACTAAATTCCTTGAATATGAAATAATATTTCCCATCAAGAATTCAAAATAATTAGCTAACTTTGTAGCTATTATAAATAATAATTGGGAAATAAAACTTTGTGTGTAATTAAGAGATCTTAATAGGGTGTCAATCAAAGATCACTATCCTATACCTTCAATGGAATAGATTTTATAAGTTATTTCAGGATTTTAACATTTTTCTCTCTTAGATGGGTATTTAGGTTATAATCAAATTTTTACGATGATAATGATCACTTAAAGGCAACATTCACTACTAAATGGGGGGCTTCTTATTATACAAATATGCCATTTAGTTTGTCAAATTATTGTGCTACCTTTCAAAGAGCAATGGATATGGCCTTCATAGGTTTGATCAATGAGATGTTGTTAGTTTATCTAGATGACATAATAGTGTTTTATAAAGATGTTAATGAAAATATTCAACACTTTAGATAGGTGTTTTAAACATTTAGGTAGTATGGAATATCTCCTAATCCAAGAAAAATACATCTTTGTTGTCCATGAAGGTAAGATCTTAGGACACATTGTTTCCAAACATGGTTTGGCTATTGATACTGAAAGGATAAAGGCTATATTAGGCCTATAATTTCCATGACATAATAAAATTATCCAAATTTTCTTAGGTAAGATATTTTTAAAGGACATTCATACCTAGTTTTGCATCTTTGGTGAAACCTATCACAACCATTTAAAAAAGAATCGATTCTTTTCTTGGACTAAGGAAGGTAAGAATTTTTTGGAATCCATTAAGAAATTAATTTCTAAAGATCCTACTCTTGTGAATCATAATTTTGATAAATAATTTATTTTGTATTCTTTTTATAACCTTAATACTCTCTCAGCTATACTGATGCAAAATAATGATGAGGGTGTAGAACAACCAATTACATTTTTTAGTCAAGGTTTGGAAGATAATGAAATTAAGTATACCTTTATTGAGAATAAATTCCTTGATATTTTAAGAGGACTAAATAAGTTTAGTCATATGGTTTCAAACATAAAAATTCATGTTATGGTCTCTCACCTTAGTAACAAGGAATTTGTTTTGAGAAAAGACCTTAGTGTGAAGAGGGTAGGGTGGATCACTAAGGTAATCTAATATGATGTTGATATAAAAGTAAAAAAAATTATAAGACGTAAGAGCCTTTGTGAACATCTAGATTCATATCTTCATGAGTCAAAATAATAGGTTTTAATCAATCATAATTTCCTCCAACAAAATGTTTACTTGAATATACAAAGTTGGACATAATATGTGATCAAATTTCTTCAAAGTGATGAGTATCCTAATGATATGAGTATATCTCAAAGGATATATTTTAGATTGGAATATATTCCATTTTTCCATATAGATGGTTGATTTTTAGAAGAGATACTAATGGTGATTTATTGAGGTGCATTGACAATGACCAATTTGGAGTGTTGCTTGAGAAGTTCCATGATAGAATAGTAAGAGGTCATTTCTATGCAAGAACCATAGCTGCCAAGATCATGAGGGTATGATATTATTGGCCTGAACTTTTAAAGGACTACCATGCTTTGGTAAGAAGATGTGTACAATGTGATTTCTTTGTGGGAAAATAGAAGCTTGTAGTTCTTCCTTTGCATCCTATCTATGTGGATCAACCTTTCATGAAATGGGGTCTTGATTTCATAGCATGATAAACCTCCTATCAAGTGTTAGTCATAAATGGATACTCACAATAACTGATTTATTTATGAGGTGGGTTAAGTCATTAACATTAAATCAAGCTAATGAGAATGCTATCTTGGTGTTCGATGAGAGCATCATAACAAGGTTTATCACTCCTACTATTATTTTGGATAATTCTCTTTATTTTATGGGTGCTAAGACTATTGATTGGGAAAATAGTAATGGCATATTCTTGATTACTTCATATAACCATTAACCTCAAGGTAATGGGTTAGCTAAATCTACTAACAATAATCTGATTACAATCATTAAGAGAACCTTGGAGCATAACCAAAGGAAGTACCACACCAAATTGAAGATAACCATATGGGATTATAAGATAACTCCCAATAGGTCAGTAGGGAATTCTCATTTTGTTCTTATTTATGCAAGAGAGGCTAGGTTGTATTTCTATCAAGAGTTACCTAGCTTATAGTTAACATACCATTTAGAGTTTTTGGAAAACACTCCAATGGACATGAGATTGACAAAATTAATGGAGCTACAAGAGACTAGAGATAAGGGTCATCAAGCTATGGAGTATCACCAAGTATTAATGAAGAGATATTTCAATAATAATTCAACTCCAAGAGCATTTCAATAAGGTGACATAGTATTGAATTGGGATGAAGATAGAGCAAAAATAGGAAGGCATACCAAATTTGACACCCTATGGAGTGACCATATGTCATCATCAAGTGCAAGTAAAATAATTCTTTCTAATTAGTAAGGATGAATGGAGAAGACCTACCTATCCTTGTTAATGGGATAAATTTTAATCTTTGTTATTAAGGAGTAATGGTGAGTCTTGTAAATAGAATATTAAGTGTGTTTTTTATTTTAGTTGTGTGTGTTATGTTCCCTAAGTGTTCTAGTTGAACACATGTGTGTTTATCTTGAGTTTGTCTCATTTTGGGTGCCTTTCCCTTGTGTTTTATGTGTTGTTAAAGGTAATTTATGTGTCAAAATAATGTACATGTGACTCTATATCCCTATAGATAGGATTAGGTAACTGGTCATGGCATAGAAAGCATACCACCCTTAAGAAATCATCAACAATGTTGACCATTTTGACCACAAGTCAAAATGAGTCAACCCCCTATGGTAAAGTATTGATATGGGGACAAAACATATTGTCATAGGGTATGTTTTGGTCTATTTGATTTCATTCAATGCCATTCTAACTTTTGTCCTGATCTAGTTCAATCTTATGTCATTTGGAGTCATCTAGGGGGTTAGACCATCATGGAATGTTACATAGGAATGAATAAGGTAGTCTAGTATATTTTACAAGTGTTTTTAGAGAACCTTTCAGGTCAAAAGGACTACATTGATAGGATTTTTTAGGTCTCATATTCATGCCTTGTAAATGTGGTGTCTCAACAAGTTATTCATCTCAAGATATAATGCCTTTAATGATCATCTAGTAGTGTGGGGTGTTCATGAAAGCATCAACAATAAGATGAATCAATTTGCCATTTGGATTCAAAAAATCCTTAATGAGCTTCAGTTTAATGTAGGTTTGACAAGTGGCCAAATATCATGTGATCAAATCATAGATCAATAGCATGTGGTCAGTCAATGAGTCAAAAAGTCCTTGGGGAAGATCAATAGTGTAAGCTCCTATATACAAGGTAGATCAATGATCCACATTTAAATATTGGGACCCAAGATACATGACACATATTTAATCAGGTAGTGGAGATCCAATAGTGTGAGAAAAGGTTAAAAAGCTAGTAGATCTTGAGATTGAGCACCATTATACCAAGAGTCATATTTTAACTAGACAAGAAAATTAATGACTTGCATTTTATCTTACATACTAAGATCAAAAACACACATTTGACATAGAGACTAAGTTCAATGGTGCATGTTGAGTCAAAGGTTAAGGATCCCAGATCAAATGTGAGACTACCAAGTGGCACAAGCACATGAACTAGATAGGTTGACAATAGGATCTAAATAAATCATGTGATGGTGAAAAGTTCCTCAATCTATGAATCCCATATAAATGATCGATGGACAATAACAAAATTTGAATAGAGGAAACTCTTATGTGAATTGACAAAATGAATTGGATCAAATTCTAGGGTGCACATAATGAAGTTGCATGTCTAAAAGATGATAGACATATTTTAAAATTAAATTAAAAATGTGGAAAGGGAATGCCATATAGGAAACCATGTAGGATGAAAGGAATTTTTAGTAGATCAAATAATTCAAACTCATATGCCACCATGAAATCTCAGTCGAGATCTGAGATGAACAATGACCACCAAATATGAATTATGAAGTCCAAGAGATAAATGGATGACTACATATGGTAAATATAAGTGTCTATAAAATAATTAGTAGCTAGGAAAATGTCAATGACTTTCATATCATATGTGTCAACTCTCCTAATTTAGTTTCAAATTCTTGAGAGATGATCTAAGATGAAGGTAGTTTCACAAAGGTTAGTTGAAGAGTCTCTACATTGGATATTTTATCATAGTTTATATGGAAATTTGTATTAGTAGACATTCATGGTCTATTTGACACACCATTCCCATACAATGTAACTATTTCTCATTCCTTAAAATGTGGCATTATGACCTTTTATCTTCTTTACTAAATTTTGTTATCCTCCTTCCCCAGTTCTCTAAGTAGCTACCATTTTTGTCTTTATAAAGATATACCACATAGTGTACGGTATATACCTACTAGTTTTGAAATTGCACTTTGCTTTAAAACAATAAATTAAATCTATTTTTGAGTTTATATCCCTTCTTGTTAAAGTGTGTGAAGAGATGTAAAGTGAATAACTAAGTGATATCAATCTATCCTTACTTTTTCTTAGTCCTTCTATGTTTAATATAAGTGATTTTTGCTTAGCATGTCATATGAAGTGTAGTTAAGTGTACAAATATATCCTAAGTGTATAATGAGACTTATTATCTCCAAATGATCTATGGTTCTACTTATCTCTGATAGTCTTCATGCATCTCACCTTCATATTGAAACACTAATGTTAGTGCATTCTAAGATTCTTAGGCTAGTGTTGTAGGCATTATTTCTTTATGAAATAAGTACAATGGTCATGTAGAAGACATCTTGGTACATTACCCTTTTATAATAGTTTTATTTCATGCAACTTCTATCCCTTTCCACCCACAATCAAATAGTTATCATATTTGAAATCACTTCAAGATATATTTAGGGAGTTAGCCCCTAAATCTAGAGGCTCACTTACACCATAGGTATGCTCACATACCTAGAAGTCTTCTTATGTTACCAAAATATGTAAGAGGTTTGATAAACCTCTTCTAGGGTGTAATATTTGGTGACAATAGTAAGCATAGAGTTTCCAACATAAAAAGAGGACAATTCTCTTGAATAAACTCCTATCCAAAATTAAATTGATCTTTAGATCAAAGGATCATCATCTGATTATGCCATTACCACATGCCATAAAAAATTGCAATATGGGAGCACCTTCTAAATATCCACCACCCCAAAAATTAAATGTTCAAATATACCCTCTAACTACTCCTAAATGTGATTATGACATTGTTTATTAGATGAAGAAGAACCCTACCTAGGATTATATTTTGGATATTCTAAAATCAACCTTTGTCTAACATGAAATGATTAATAAAAATATGCATGAGTTAGGAATTATGAAAAATATTTAACTTAGTTAGTTCCCAGCCCTCGTGGGTCATCTCTCAGCTACCCAAAAACATACCTTTAGTTAACAAGATATGACTTCTATTGGTCCCACTCATAATAACCCATTGTGTATTGAGGTTTTTTATTTTCAATCACAAAATTAGGAGAGTGTTTGTAGTCAATGGGTTTCAATTCAAAATCTTGTAACATAAATTTCATCAAGACTTTGATATATTTAGAGTCCATACTCTGGCCATAGATAAACATGATCAAAGCTTATGATGAGAAGGAATGATAGCCAACTGACATTACCTACCTCTTGATCATGATGGGGCCCATTACACATCAAACCATAGTCCATGTAATATAATTTGAATTAACCTAAAATATCTTTCTAGGTTGTCCTTGGATACATGAAATGCTAATTGTGCCATCAATCCTTCACTAGTGTCTTAAATTAACTCATTATAGAATGGAATCCACAATACTCAATGATCCAAAACCCTTTAAATACTATAAAGAATTGGAAGAACACTATCATGATGCCATTTATTATCTTAGCACTAAGAGTGATCATCTTGTAGATAACAAGTCCAAGTTTTATATCCATGCAAATGATTTATCATCTATTTCCTTTAATCCACATGCATATTCTCACATTGAACTCATCCCAAATGATGTGGCAGATATGAATAACACACCTTCAATATATTTAATGCATGTTATCTATGAAAATATTGAAATATGTTAATACATTTAATATATATAATTGTGATCTAAAAAAATTGAAGATATAATTTAAATATAAGTATAAATTTAATGAAAACATCACTTTAGTGGTTATAATAATTAATATATGTTTTAAAAATTAATACTAGATTAGCTATTATTATTATCAAAGGGATATTATAACTTGTAATTTTCTTTGAAAAGTGATTAATTTTTGTCTTATTATATCCAATCTGAAGGATAATTTGTTCCGTTTTAATATCTAAAAGTTTTCCACTATGAATGTGTTGTTATAATAACATCTGACCAAAATAATATAGAATTCTTCACAACTAATTTTTTATATGTTTTTAATATTATTTTAGTCTTCATGTCATTCAATGCACAACTCCAAAAAATTAAAACATGTCATGTGTCTCACTAAAATTGGTCATGTTACTATGTAGGTTATAATTAAATTTCAAATAATCTATGAATGATGATATTCCATGAATACTACTTAAATTTGATGTTCTTCCATCATACGTTGAGTCAAGCACACCAGGATGTTTCCACATGGGCATCCAATATTCTTCCTAACCTAAAGTTTATTTTGATGGGATTGCAACAATAACAAAACTATAAAAGTGATCTTATGAATGAATCATAATGTGATTTTTATACTTGTTCATTAGATATGTCATGTTTACACTATCCTAAATTTGATTCCAACTGTCACATGTAAATCTATAACTTTTCTACAAATTTTAAAAATTCAATTGCATTGAAGGGTTAGAAAAATTGATCATGGAGATATTTTATGAGTTAAAATTCACATCCAAATCAATTAGAAGATATCATTGAAAAACACTGAAGATGATATTTTTAGTTCTTGAGTGATGAGATTAAGACCAATAAATGATGTTGAACATGAATAAGATGGAAATAATAACTTCCATTCTCACGCATTAGTAGATTTGATGTTCCATTAGTGGATTTTTAAGACTTTATAATGGATTTGATTTCATAAAGCATTCTTGTCTATTTTATATATTTATGGATTCATTATAGTACAAATGACTTCATGCTTGATAAAATCAACTTTATTATTTGTTGTTTTTCTAAATTTTTAGCTAACTTATTATATTTAGTGAATTTGTTTTGTGCAAAAATGAATTCATCCATAGAATAAAAACATGACTTTGAGTACAAATGACTTCAATTTATGGTCATGTATTTAGTATGTTTCCCATCAAGAATCAAACCAAACTACCAATGCTTTGTTGTAGGTCTGCCCATCAAAGAAACAAAAAAAAAATCCTATCATAAAATAACTTTTAAATTATATTTAATTAATCAAATATTTGTTTTTGTCTTTTAACTTAATAATGTTAACGTAATCCTTTTGTGTTTTCTTTTTATTCCTAAGGCTAAGTCTATGTCTCCATCAAAAAAATTATAGGGTAAACCTAATGTGGAATTGATCCCCATGAAATTGTAATAGACCATTTTTAGGGTTGTGTTGTGGATTTCTTCACCACATACTAACCCAAAATCCATTTTCTAGTAGAGTATAAATATGAATTAGAATTGTCTTAAAGCTAAGAATGTTTCCCTATTAAGGTTTCCATGAAGTGAGAAGGTTACACTAAAATACATGAGCATCATACATCATATTTATATGGATTTGACACTCACATACCATGAGGAATTTAGGGGAATTTCTTGGAGAAACTCATAAATCCTAGATTAAGCTATTCTGGCCACAAGTAACTATTACTATAGGTGCAAAACATCCTCAAATATAATTGACCACATATAGACATTGTGTGAGGGGAAACCAAACTAGTCAATAATTTACACAATTAAATGGTGGGCTTTTATTTACATTTCACACCCATAATCTACTAATACAGGCTTGTCATATCGTGTGATCTTGTTTATGTATTTTTAATAGTAGATCTATTTGTAGACCTATTCCATTCACCAAACAAGTCACCCCATCAAACTTAACACAAGGCTAAAAAATGTTTAAATACTTTTTCCAATGCATAAATCAATCAAAATAATCACCTCATTATCATATAAACATCCCATTAACTCATAACACTAATCATGTGCAAAATTAATTTTCATCAGTCATCATAATCCCTTAAGATTGCTTAGATCTCGAGGAGTTATTGATGGAGGATTTAATGTTGGAGGTGATAATGAATCAATTATTTGGAATGGAACCTAAAATGGTGGGTAAAAAATCATTTACCATAATGAATTATCACTTTTTGGTTGAAAATCAACTTCAAATTTAGTTAAGTTAGGAGACTTTTCAACTATTAAGGTGGCTAAATATATAGGTGAGGATTGAGGCATAGGTAGATGCAATTGAGGCAAAGGATTTATAGAGATTGGTAACTTTCTAGGATTTAAAATTTAAAAAATAACCATATTCTCAAAATGGACTCCTGTCTTAGGAGTCTTTATTTGTGTAGAAATTGAAAGAATGGATGAATCAACTGAACTAGATAATGCTGACCCCAAAATGGCCTGAGGAAAATCAACAATTGAAGAATTTACA
This sequence comes from Torreya grandis, assembly GCA_037957365.1. Lineage (NCBI taxonomy): Eukaryota > Viridiplantae > Streptophyta > Pinopsida > Cupressales > Taxaceae > Torreya > Torreya grandis. Next base: position 1,563,180 of record JARHVA010003862.1, read on the forward strand.
ATGGAAATAGAATTCAGATAATAAACTATCTCACTCATATTTTTACTTTGATTTGCTATGAGGACTTGTTGGTTTAGGGAAGCAACTACCATTTATCCTTTTTTTAGTCTTCTTGGGCTCAGAAATTTACCCTTATCTAACTAAGTCTCTTCATCCTACTCACCTTGGGATTCCTCTTCACATACAATATATTATGGTTATATCCTCATTTGTACATTTTATTTCTCCTCACCAATGGCAAGTACACCAAGGATATCGTATGTCTATGTTCTTCTTCATTTGCTTCTTGCTCAATAGGGTATTCTTATATATTAGTTAGATCAAATGATTGTCTTTCCTCTAGTTGTTGAGATTTAAAGGGGGATAGAAGGAATTTAGATCTACTTTATTAAGTCAATATGGGGTAAATAATAGGTGATTAACATGATGAAATAACTAAAGAATCCATAGTAGTAGAAACTACTAATGTAGGTGATGTGATGGAATAAAAAGTGAAAGATTAATAGTCGAAGGTGGAGTTAATAGAGGTGGACTTGGTTAAAGGGATGGAGGATTGGATGGAAGAGATGAAAAATAATATTGTAAAAGATCTGGAAGACTCACCTATATGACTATGGTAAGAGGTGTTAGAATCACCATAAGTTTGTGGTCTTTTATTTGTATTAAGGGGATGGAGTTCTATCAATTACAGTGGCTATGGGAAAAAGTGTGGCAGGCAAAATTATATGATTTGGAGATGGCTATAGCCCAAGGAGACCTATAAAAATTTAATTTCTTATCTATACATTCTCTTACCTTTTATTACTATACTCCTCTTTTTATGGATCTATCTCTTTTAACATATGATATGGGGAATGTATTTGGCCTACCGAGTCTTGAGGTTGAGATGGGGGGCACATATGACTCCACGCTTTTTGTGTTTTTTAACCATCTAATTTAAATTCTCCTTTATAATATTTGAATTATATTATATGGTTTGAGATATGATTAGACCATAATATGTCTCATTATATCTATAAAATAACATCATTTTTCTTGCATATGGAGTAGATCTAAATGTAGTCTCTAAACTTATGATTTATTTAAAATAAAGTAGAAAGTATATATCATTTTTATGTATTTAGAATTAATTATTATCTATTTATTATCCATTGGTAATGATTATTGGGAAAAAAGATGTCAATGAGTGCATACACAATTCATATTAAGCTAAGAATGATTCAAAGTATAAAGAGTAACCATTTAAGAATAATGTCTGAGTAGTGTCAAAGTTTTCTACAACATATCCAATATATTGGTCAAGGTATAGACTCTTATAGGATTGCTATAGACTCCCATAGCAGCTAAAGATAACATCAAAATAGTGATGGATTATATTAGACTAGCTACAGATTACATTAACCCAGCTATAGATTACATCAAACCAACTATGAATTACATCAAACTAGCTATAGTTTCAACAAGTTTGATACAAACTTCATCAAACCACTAAAAAATTTAACTGAACTACTATAGACATATTTAGAAAGTATTTGTAAATGTATTATAAGGATTGGTTGTTCTATTTTATCTATCACAAATAATGCATTCCATTTGGATAAATATCTATACATTGACATATATATATATATATATATATATATATATATATATATATATATATATATATATATATATATATATATATATATATATATATATATATATATATATATACTTTCCATTGTATTTAAATATAGATTTATGTAATTTCATTCTAATAAATAGCTCTCTTCATATTTGGTGGAGATTAAGATTATGTTGTAATAGATTTCATTCTGAAAATAAATATCTCCCCATATTTTATGGAGATTGAGATAGGATAGAGTATCTAGGTTGTTATTCTTAAATAAGGAGTTGTTTGGAAGAATAATATTATAAATGTAACCTCCCACACCAAAATGAAATTAATCAATATACTTTTCTTTCCACTTTTCTGAGCAGTCTATTCTGAAGCTTGTGTTTTAAATAAATCTTCTTCCAAGGAATCAGATGGACACTCATTCCAAGGAATATGGATCAATGTGTTTTATTTATTTCTTTGTTATTTAGTTATCCTTTTGTTCTAAATTATTATTTTATTTATTTGTTGTCAAAATATTTATTTTTGTATAGGTTGTGTGAACCTATTGGTTTTTTATTTGTTTGTTATTTATTTTCAATTCAAAAATTTACTTTCTCTAAGTATGATTTAATTTCATGCATGTGTGGTTTAATTTCTACAAGTTTGATTTTCAATTCCTACAAGTGAGAAGTGTTATAGAAGGAACCATTTACCAAATATATCTTTCTCCTATTGTATGTAGCCTTTAGACACTAGCCCTAGATTGACATTATTACATGAAAGGGATTGACAACTATTATCAAACTACTGTCATGGAAATTTGTTTTTATTTTAATCTAGACCATAATTCTTAATCATCTAATACATTCATGAAAATTACATCATGTTCATACTATTGGTGACCATATATAATCTTCACCTTCTTATTCTCCCTAAGAAATTAGAGGTATCTCCTTACTCTCCTTTTAGGGTTCTATTCTCTTACTCAGGCCTTATAAAAATTATAATGGGGTCTCATATTCCCAACTTAGTTTAAATGGACCCTAACCACATATTAGATCTTCCAAATACTTAGATGAGTTTTGAAATAATAGGCCAAATGCTTCAAGCCTAGCTCCTTGTATATACTATTATAAATCTGGTGAGCCACCTCTTGTTCAATTTTTTTTTCAAGAACCTATTATGATAATAATAAAGGAGGTACCATTATTCCTTAAATCATAATAATAGTCACATTAGGGTAATACTATAAATCCCCCCATTTATCTATTGTCCTTCTCAAGTTATCAGATATCCAAGGCATCTGAGTTCCATAAATTACTTTGTATACTTGAGGATAGGCTTCCTTAAAAATCCTTTTGATTTAATTTTTTACTATAAAGATTAACATGAATCGATAATCCTCAAATAATTATTTGTCAACATATTAAGCTGATGGTTGTCAGGACTCCCCATTTTTACTATGAATTGTACTAAGTATTGTGTCCAATAAATATAACATCATATGCAATTTTTGGTCTACTAGCCTTTGTTCATGTTGTTACATATGGGTCTTCTGCATAATTAAAAAAATCTCTCTCTAGGTGGAAATTTTGTTTGAAGTCAACATAATGTCTAGCAAAGGGATGCATTTCACTTGCATATAGGTAATGCTAGGAAAGCCATATAGTCTATTTGAAATAACCATAGTTATCCTAATCCCAATTCTAAATTTGATAATGTTGTTGGAAGAGAGGGATCCCTTGAGATTCAACCTCTATCCCTTTAGTAGCCATTGTTTTAATTTTCATTCCACTATGTTATTTTAGAGCCATGTATTGGAAAAAAATTTGGTTATAGGAAATCTCAGGCCTTGGTATCCTGAGATACCTCTTAGATGCCCTCTCATAGATGTAAAAAAATACTATTTTTCCCTTCATAATGTGAAGAAAATATCCAAAACAAGTACCATTAAGTAATAAATCTTTGAACATGTTGATATAAGGCATTACCTCTAGTTTTGTTTTTGCCTAATGATGTCTCATGATTTTGATGGGTAGCAGGTCATTATTGTATTTCTTTTCATCTTGGGATAATTTGTCCTATGTTGAGTAAGGAACCATAGATTCTAATGAATTCCAATGTGCCAAGTAATACCATACCTTAAAGTCAAGGTCTCTCTTATAAAACACCGTATCCATAAATTCTATATTTACCACATAAGAATATGTATAAGGGGCTTATACATAAGATGCTTTCAAAGAATAAGCCATTTTAGTAATCTCAATCCTATAATCCATTTGGTGATTATATGAATTTAATTTGTAGGTTCACAAGAAAAGTAGGCCTTTTGGTCAAAATGAAGCTCAATATTATAATGTACACTCAAGGAATGATGATAAAGTGACTTGTCTTTTTCTTAGATTTTGCATATATCACCCAAAGTCTATGTCATGAATGATCAATTAGTGTGACTTCAATATGAGTAAGGGATTTTGATTTTATCCTATTATAATTTGATTCTACTAGTTAACTTTTACAAGTTTGTATATTTACCAAATGGAAACTTTTCATTTAATTTACGTGTCTAGTTATACTATTTTAAACAATTATCAAATTCTAAATTATTAGCTTGTTTAATTTTCTATTCCAATAATTTTTACTTACGTTGGACATGAGTGTATTAAATTGTGACATGTGTTTACTTATCGATTAATCAATCCTTTACATTTGTAATTTTTCTTTATATGTGTTGAGGCCACAAGTTAACATAACTATGGCACATGAAACAATACATGCCTATGAGGACTTGGAGGCTTAGAAGCATGCACATTTAAACTTTTTGAATTGTGTATAACTCTATAAATGATTCAAATAATGGCATGTTGACACATGTCATGATCTCAAAGACTCATAAGCATGGAGACTTAATTCCATAGGACCATTAAGACATTAACTAAGTATTTATTCCTTAAAGTTATGGACCAATAGAATTATAAAAATTGTCCTCTTCTCATAGCTCAAAGGTATTAGACAATTATAAATTAGGTTCATTAAATGTGTTCAATCCTTTCATGGTCCCAGGTTAATAGAATTATGCCACCTATTAAGACATCATAACCATTAGATGATTGAATTTATTTATTAAATCTTTTATGGTTAAAAGTTTATGTAAATGTACTATGTGCCATGTTCTCAAAGCTCTAATAATTTGAAAACTTATAATTTTCTTTTGTGTTTGAAGGGATCCACTTAACGACATACTTCCAGCTATCCAATTGTCAGAACGTAATATATTTGAAGTCTTAGAAACTTTTGTACATATTGAAGGATCTAGGTAATGTAAGAAATCCATCTATCCTAATATCTGATAAATAAAGGGAATTCCTACATGTGAATGATTTAACAAGTCTTTTCCCATGGTACCATGAACATATAAAAAACATAGGAAACTAGGAGAAAAGAAATTAATTCCATTAGTGTGGTCCCATAGACCATTAGATAATTGGAGTCTATAATATTTAGGATCATAATTAGGACCTTAAAGTTTTAAAAAAAAATGTTTTCTAGATTTTAGTGTAGTTATCTGTAAAAACTTTGAAATTTTGAAAAAAAATTAGAATTTAAAATAAAATACTAAATTTAGAAAGATTTAAAATTTGTCTTTGCAGGTCAGATGAAAAACATTGCTATGTTGATGTTATTTAGAGAGTTTGTACTAAGCCTGATAATAACTTCTAGCTTAGTCACAAACATAATAGCTTTTATAATAACCAACACAATAATGTAGTTTTAATTTTCATAATACTAAATTGATTTTATCATAAATTCTCAGTTCATGCGATATCAATACACAAGGAATTTTTATTTATTACATGTTTTTTATTTGGAATTTATCAAATAACTTTAATGTTATGGTCTGGGTTACCTAAATCTAGTTTTATTGCCTTTTCCATGGAAATAGAACTAGGTTAGCTGGAATCCACCTTCATGGTTATATCTATGTTATGTCTAGCCCATGGTTATGAAGAGAAAATGATAGAATAAAGGATATGCTTTGATTATTCATTAACCATTATTCATATATTGATTTTGGATTTCTTTGAATGAAATACTACTACCTTGTTCCTAGTTAGAAAGAGAACACAACCACATGGCACTGACATGTCATGTTCCTAGGATGATTCCATGTGGCATCATCTTAGGGATGCAGGGACATGAAAATTGATAACATAGTTGTTTTTATCTAAGAACCAAAGTCCATGAGATGATGTCATGTTCCCTTGGGGCCTTAAATACATTAGTCTATTAGACTTACCTAAAGGCTTGAATTCTTCCCATCTTGTGGGGCTTTGGGAAGGTAATGTGTGGTAGCTTATTAGGACCTTAGAGGCTTGGATAATTTAAAATATTTATCTATTGGTTAACTCTTGTGTGGTTTATGGATTCTAAATTTGTGCAATGTGACATGATTTTAGATCCCATGGTCTTTAAAAAAATTGGAAACTTTTTAGACTTAGGGATTTTTCAGAATTGACCTGAGACTAAGAAATGATTTGAGATAAAAATGTAGAAAATTTGGGAAAGAAAAAAACATAATCCTTGAAATAAATATAACAAATATAGTTAAGTAAAATAGAGATCATATTTAAAACATGGATTGGATTTTAACTTAGCATATTCTGAGGTAGGATCACTAAAGCTATTGATTTCCTCATAACAAGACCCTAACCAAAATAATTGAATGCGAGAAGTAAAAGATAGATTTTCTATTTAGACATCAAAAGTAGCATTTGGTTGGTCCTTAATTAGAACATATGATTTCTTACAAGTATAAATCATATTAGACTAATCATTAGTTTAGTTTAAACACTTTTAAATGACATTACCTATTCTGCGTAACTAATTAAACTTAAATTTTGACCAAAAAATATTATTCTTGGCCTTTCAATAGTTTTTAGGTTTAAGATAATTGGCAGTTTTAAGTTTATCCATTGTTGTGTAACATGTTCTTATTGGCTGAGGTTTCAGGGTCTATGATTTGGTGATGTGTTAAGGTTTATCAACTTTATCCTTAGGATCTATTGATGACATCATTTTTTCAAGTGGTAGTCACTCATTTAGTTGGGTCTTAGGGTCCTCTACCCCCCATAAATTGTTTTCTTGATGTTATAATTAGTTTTGGGCCTGATGTCTTAAAGTTCCTGTAAGCCATCAAATGGCTACTTCTAGGGAGCTTAGGGCCAAGGGTCTTGTAATGCCTTATGCCATTAGAACTACGTAAAGGATTTAATCATTTTAATGTTTTGGGGATTTATGAAGGCATCACATGGTGACCTCTTAATTCATTGGAGTATTTCAGCACTTAGACTATTTAGCTCTAGGTTAATCCCTCCATGTTTTTAGGCTTTTGTATTTATGCCACATCATAATATTTTAGAGCTGAGAGTATTTAAAGAGACATAGAAATCTTTAGACTTAGGAATTTTTTAAAATTGGTCTAATACTAGGAAACAATCCTTGAGAGACACATAGTATATATGGGAAACCAAAAATACATAAGGTTTTCAATTAAAAAATGAAGATGACTAAGGTAAATCGAGTTCCAATCTAAAACACAGCCAACTCAAATAAATTGTCTTTGAACATAGCATATTCAGAGCTCATATCACTAAAACAATTGATTTCCCTCTAATAAGGCCCTAACCACCTTTATTAAATGCAAAAATAAAAGATATATTTTCTATTTAGGCATTAACATTCACATTTAGTCAACCCTTAATCAAAAAATAGGATTTTATATAAGTACACAATATACATATAGATTAAAAAATTAAATAATGAGATTTTATATTGGATTTGAAACTATATTAATATGCATTGTAGTCTAATTATTATACAAGTTAAAGAATATAGTCTTATCACTTGGTTTTTTCTTTGTTACAATGTATATTTACCTTTTTTAAGTATGACCAGATTTTTTTTGCCATGTTTAGAGAGCCCTGAGAACAAAATGATTTCATGGTAATTTTTATTTATTTATTTTTGACTATATTTATATTTACTGGTACCTAGTTTATCAAGGAATTAGTGTGTGAATTTTCAGGAAACTTGACATATATTTTTTTGATTTTGAAGAAAAACAATGTTGTTATATATAAAAAAACAAAATCTATATTTGGTTTCAAGAAATTACACATTGGGGAAATATTTTAGGATTTTGAAATAACTAATTGACCTTATTTATTACTTGTCTAGAGTTGTGTAATATTTACAAATTATTTGTTTAAGGCACTTTGTGATCCATTTCTAATGTTTTACTCTCTTATTTGGAACTTGCATACATAGTTAAAAATTTTGTATTTTTATAGGTTGTATGATATTTTGGGATCTAACATTTATTATCACACCCTAGGTTATAGTGCAAAACCTTGTTTCAAAAACATATTATGGGCTACTCAGAATTAAAAAATAAAAAGAAAACAAAATGACATGACTATAGTATTTCATTATCTTATATTGCCATGTTAATCATACATAATCTTGTAGTATTGCACAAGATTCAATGAACAATAAACTACATATATTAGTAAGTCCAATTATTATGAATAAGAAAAAGAGTTCAATGTAAATTTCATATGTTCTGACATTTATTACACAATATTTATATTATACACATCAATTTGAACTATCTTTTAAAATTATGGTTATACAAATAATGCTAAATATAAGCTATCAAAACTCTCCTTTTAACATTTATTTAACATTTGATATGTACAATGGTAAATATATCAATGGTAGGGATGCTTCCTGGTAAATCTAGACTCAAACCATATAAAAATTGAAGTTTCCTCATATTTTTAATACCATATTGAACACAACCTAGTCAAGATTAATGACAAATAATATGAAATAAAAAATTACACCAAAAATTCTTAGAGTGATCCATTGAGCAATTCTTTTCATACATTAAATTTGTACTTTCAAATGATAAAAATTACATAGGATTAATTTTAAAAAATAACAAATTTATAACCCAATGCCAACAAACATATAACATTAAGAAAAAAAAATGTTCTTATAACATATAATATAAATTTATGTATTTAACACATTGGTGTAAACTCCTTCATTTGTAAAATAAATAACTAAGATTCTTACAATTATCAACACTTTTAGTGAAAAAAAAACACTAGAGATATCAACATGTAACACTTACCATTTTATAGAGATGTCAATTTTGTATAATAAATCAATTCTATGGATCCCATGTTTATAACTGGTTCCATTCAAAATCACTTGAAATTTTCTTGTAAAATTATGTTCTAAGATAAATAAACAAATTTAAAATAGATAAAGAACTTCAAAGAAATAGATATAGACCATTATACATGAAGGCAAAATACAAACAAAATACCAATGTTTATGGATAATAGTTTGTATTTACAATGAGAATACCAATAACTTTTTCTTTGGAAGATTCATGAAGACATAGTATACATGGTCTAAAATACATTTTACTAAAATAAAACAAGAATTTTAGGTAAAATTATGTTCTAAGATAAATAAACAAATTTACAATAGATAAAGAACTTCAAAAAAATAGATATAGACCATTAAACATGGCGGCAAAATACAAACAAAACACCAATGTTTATGGATAATAGTTTGTATTTACAATGAGAATACCAATAAATTTTTCTTTGGAAGATTCATGAAGACATAGTATACATGGTCTAAAATGCATTGTACTAAAATACATAAGATTTTTACTTTTCTTATTAAATGTACTAAGATTGAAGTTTCAACTCTAATGTTTTGATAATTGTTTGTATAAAAAAATAAAGGGATAATTGAATGCAATGTTATCATTTTTGTTGTTGCATTCATACCATGTACTAAAATTTAAAAAAATAAAAAAATAAATTAACTTAAAAAACATTAGTAGTAAAATACAAAAAATAATGTTTATATTGTATGTATAAATAATTATATTTTGGATATAGGTATTGTTATTTATAACTAGATAAATAGCATAATGATCACTCCAATAAGTGCCTATTGTTAAAATATGGTTATGTCTGATTATAGTGACTGACCATACATAATATATGATCATATTTGTGTAATGGCTATGTATTGTTGGAAAGAAATAAATGTCTAACATTGACATATGTTTTTCATGTAGGAAATTTGATTTGTAAGAGGCAGCCATGTAAATATTAAAGTCCCTACATATGTAAATATATATTGATCCATTTGAATTTGATAATATTTGTTCCTATACATTTATGATATCCAAAATAAAAGTAGATAGAGACTCATAGATATTGACAATTATAAATTCATGATTATGGATCAGAACATTTGATACTAATGTTTTAAATCCATTTTTAATGTATTGATTTGTGTTTGACGCAACATAATGTTTTTTTATACATATCATAATACCATAAACATTATGCACTAAATTATAACACATAAATGTTAGAATATTATGCATGCAAAAGCCACCTGCATTGAAAATCAGATTCGTATTTAGGATTTGTAGTGGGTCTTGATACAGGAAAAATAATGGTTATATTTGATTCAATATGGATTTTTTACAAATGAATATGTTTTTATATTTTAGAATATCAAACCTTATTTTCATTAATTTTGATCCAAACAATGTCTTTGTTATCTTCTCTAGTGTACATTTTAAAGATAAAATCTAAACCATTAACAAGACCATCTTGTATATAATTATCTCCAACAAAGATTAAAACTAACATGTTATGATTTAAAATCATTTTTTGATGTATATATATAGCTTTAACATACCAATATCCTTCATTATATGCATTTTCTTTCTTATAAATTCCGTCAATGACAATTTATTTATCCAAATCAATCATTAACATTTTATTAGTGTGCACATAAACCTCATCATTCAATTCAAATATATAGGATAAAAAAGGATCATTAGGTGCTTAACATAAATATTTATGATTATATATCATTTTTTATATGGGAACACATACATATTATGTTTAAGATCCTCACAAATATTTCATCTTTTTGGTGAATATTTTAATATAGCTGGTAACATTTACCTTAAATTTCCAAAAAAAATATAGGACTATCTTCTCATATATTGTTAGATATTTCAAATGTACACAGTCATCAATGACATAATGTGGGATAAACATCTATCAATATATTATATTGTTCTTGCTCTGAAAAATGAGATTTCATCAATTAGCAATTTATGAAATTTATAATAATGTTTGGATAATGTATCAATCCATTCACTGTCAAATAAAATAAGATCTGAGTTGTTAAAAGGTAACAAAAAGATAGAATGCATTGTTATTCTACCTACATTATACACAACTTTGCCTTTATATGCAAGAATAATGGGTCTTGGATTACATGGGTCACTATCAATAAATTGTGCATAAATGAAAACAAACATTTAAAATATATATTTTGTTGTAAAACTCTTTCTAGTGCTTATACCACCTATTAATAATAAATACAATAGTTTGTTCCTATTTACAATTTTTTTCAAAGAAATATATTTACAATTTGGTTCTCATTCATCATTTATCATTCATATATGTCTATAGTATTCAAAATTGTTAGAAGTAAATGGGCTATGTCCAATTTTAAATATATATTTTTTTTTTTCACGTAGATAATTTACAAGCCACAAGTCTATCTGTAGATTCTAATTTTCTTTTTAAACAATATCTTTGCTTGAAAAAAATATTGTATCGACTTTGTTCTCAATTTCAATTTCAACCTAGTAAATCACATCATGCATGTCGCCCCACATAGGATTTATGTCATGGTTTAACTTCCCCTCATTTAGTATTATTTTATTTTTTTGTAAATTATATACATCTTTCAAATTTTCAAAACTTTTCTTCGAAGTGGTTTCATTACTTTTGAATGAAACATATAATAATAATAATAATAATAATAATAATAATAATAATAATAATAATAATAATAATAATAATAATAATAATAATAATAATAATAATAATAATAATAATAATAATAATAATCATTTGTGGTAATAGTTTTGAAGTTCAACATGTTTATTGTAACTAATAAAATGTATTGAATTTGGTATTTTATTTTGAATGGATTCCCATTTTTTGGTGCATAAAAACCAATGCAACTAAATATATATGATTAATCATTATAGGTCATGCAATGTAATAGTCTATACTTGTTTAACACATAACATTTTCAGATTCATTTTGTTCCTACCTTAAGATAATTGGAGGTTTTATAATAAATGTTTGCTCACAAAGTGAATATGTATTCATAAAGATACATTTTGTTTAGCAATGATTTAATGGTTAATGATAACATTAAGTGAATGGCTTATTGTGCAGACATTTGTTGACAATTTAGCATTAAATTTATTAAGGTATGTAATATTTGAATAATGTTTATGTTTGCTAATGCATTTTATTTTTGTATCTTTATAAAATAATGTCTTGAAATTCCTAAAGAACTTATCCATATAACACATCAAGTTTTTCATTATTCTAAAAGATATTAACTTAAAAATATGCATTTTAATATGCAATTAACTTTATTGACACAAGGTTGAAATGTCAGATATTCCTAAAATCATGAGGCAAGAAACATTCCTATTAATGTTATTAATGCCTTACAAGTTGAAAGCACCAATGCATGATATAAAAATCATATCACCACACGTGTATAATATCTCTTTGATGGGGTAGATGTTAATTAAGCTAATCCATAATTATGCCTATAGGAGAGGGTATAATTGTTATATCGTGTCATCAATGGGCTTCCCAAACTCCATTAACATTTTCCAAATTTTCTCCATCTAAAACCTTCCTCCTACTCACCCTAGTTTTAGGAACACTGATTTTATGGGAGGCTACATGGAAAGGTTGGAACCCATATCTTGTAAGGAAGTTTACAGATAGAAAAAATTCTAGAAAAAAATCAAATATGGGGGCCTAACCAAGTTCATGGAGAGAGTCATGGATCATAATGCAAAAGTGGCCTAGAACTTTTTTATTTATGGAATAAGAATCATTGTTTTACAAGAATACATTAGGGAAATGACCAGTATGTCCTATACAAACACCAAAGCATTTAAAGGACAAATAAAGAAATAGTAACTACTACAATGATTATTTTAGATGAACAACTTTATGTGGACTAATAAGAAAGGCTTCCCATGAGAATATCTCCCTCACTAGTTTCCTGATATTTGCCTTTAAGTCATGCAATATATGACTCTTAAAGTTAAATACACTCTTATCTTTTCCCACCACTTTTTGCTATTGAATCACTTTATTGGATATAAAAGTAGTCTACTCTTTCTAATTAAGTCCCTTAACAACACTATTTTATTGCATTAAATGAATCACACTAACACTATCCTCCACCAAGGTTTTATCCTTCTCCTTGTCAAGCATGACCAAGACCTCCATGATTAGGAGGTCCCCCTAGGGGATTCCTCCTCTAGGGAGGATTCATTGATGGAGGATCCCACCTTAGGATCTCACCAACCCTCTGAGTGCACCCACTAGCCAACCCTTCTAAATCCCAACCTAGTAACCTCCTCCTCAAGCTATTCATTCCTAAACTTATGTTTATCTCCTTCAATGTGGGTACCCCTATGGAGACTAAGCAGAAAGGGAAATCCATTTTTTTGATGAGATGGAAAGGAATAAATTATCACTAGATAAATTCAAATCTAATGTTCAACAAGTAGGGATGGCCCTTACCAAGCTCATTTAGGACTAGATTACTTTTCATAGACAAGTTGATTCCATGGTACATTATTTTATTCAATCTTCCCAACCTGCCTAGACCCCTATCATTGGGTCACCTAAGATCTTAAAATCCCCACTTAAGGGTTCCCCTAAGGGGATCTCGCCTAAGTAGTCTCACTTACAGGTTAAAGGACATAAGTGTCCTCATATGTTCTTTCCTAGTGAAGATGTTGAATGACCCAAGAACCATACATGGGCCAATATTTCAAAGGTAAAGCAAGACATCCCCATGGAGAATCCTAAATATGTTAAAGACCCATCTAAGGAGCTTCCTCCTAAGCTTTTCTTTTGGTTTTTGGTTTATTTTCTTTCGATATAGTTTAGTGGATTTTTGATTTTTTGGTTGTTTAGCATTTAATTGGACTATTTATAATTTATGTACTACACTATGGTTGTTCTAGGATCCCTATAAAACATGGTTTTTTAACTTATAAAAAAAATCTAGTCCTAGAATCATAACATTTAAAACTAATGTTTATACTTATAAATCCATCATATTATGAGTTAAAAAGTCGTAAAAGATATAATAGTACCTTCAATATCAACAAAATACTTTTTTTATTAATCAATAATAAAATAATCATATCAATATAGATAAACAACAATTTTTTTTATTGAATCCATATAAGGAATTTTCAAAGTCTAGAAAACAATTCAACAAATCACACCTAATTTTTTCAAATTATAAGAAAATGTTTAATAAATCACTCTTGATTTTTTTTTAGTATAAGAAATAATGCCATACAATAAACATATATGTGTATACCCATTTATGCTTATGTTTATGCACTTGCATAGAATTGTATACCAATTAAACAGAGCATATATAAAATGTGTTGCCATCAATAGGATTTAGAGGAAAGAGAAACATAAACCATGCATCTACCAATTCTAGACAAATAAATAAAAAGGCATGCCTTGTATTACATTGATAATGAAAATCTATTTGCATTCATTCTTTTCTTCCATTATGGATGTCACCTATTAAACAAAATCCTTCTATTAATTTCACAATTCTTTGTCACTTGGGTTTAAAAAACCCTAAGGAAGTAAAATGTCCTTCCAACTTAATTTACTCTCACTTATATTGGAAAACACTATGTTATAGGGTTAGGGCAGGGATTAATCACACCTACGTTCATCAATAACCTATTCATGTAAAAATATCATGATCTTAGTGTGTTTAATAGGGCTACAATGCATAAATTCTAGTACATCCAAAGTGTGATATCACCATCAAAGGACTATTTTGAATAATTTGGACTTATATCTACTAAAGTGGAGTGGATAATTTTTTTCCAAAAATATTTTACTTATATTAAAAATAAATTTGAATGTTTCAAACCATTCGAGCATAGATCATTTCAAATCAATTAGACTATTTCTATTAATTTGGACTTATACCCACTAAAGTAGAGTGGAGAAAATTTTCTCCAAAAATAATTTTTCCATATTCCAAATAAATTGGATTGTTTCAAACCATTTAGGGATAGATCATTTCAAATAAATTGGGATATTTCAAATAATGTGGAGTTATACCCACTAAAGTGGAGTGAAGAAAATTTTCTCCAAAAATAATAATTTTATATTTAAAATAAATTGGACTATTTCAAAGCATTTGGGCATAGATAATGTTGAATAATTTAGACCTATATCCACTAAAGTGAAGTGAAGAATATTTTATCCAAAAATAAATTTTGTATATTCCAAATAATTGGACTATTTCAAACTATTCGAGCATAGATCATTTCGATTAAATTAGGTTATTTTGAATAATTTGAACTTATACCCACTAAAGTAGAGTGGATAATATTTAATCCATAAATATGTTTTAATATTCCAAATAAATTGGATTATTTCAAACCATATGGGAACATATAATTTTGAATAGATTGCACTATTTCAAACTTATGGCACCCTTTTGGGCCTTTAGACTGATCGTTGATCCTTTGAAGTAGATTTCATTACTGGGATATGTGGCACCATTTGATTGGCCAAATTATGGATGAAAACATATTTAAAAATTAGTTCATCTATTAAATAGAATTTCATTTGATGTTTCCTAGGGTTGTTTAGTCATAAATAATGTGCGAGATTTGATGGATAACCATTTAATTTTATAACTAGGGAAACATAGGGACTATAAATACATTCTCATTTATTTTTTAAAGTTTGCATGAGTCTAAGATAACTTGGCATTAGAAAAAAAATTAATGAGAGAGAGACTTGAGAATTATTTGTTGTTCGTTAGGAAGATCTCGCTGACTAGGTATTAATATACTAATGAATTAACTTGGGAAATTTAAATATAAACTGATGGAGTATCCAATTACATGGGGATTATATTTTAAAATTGTATCTAATTCAATAATTTCAAAGTATCTCTAACTATAAATCAAATTGTACTTAACTAGATCAAAATAATTCTAAATTAGAATCAATTAATTTGAAATAAATTAAACTACATTTAAAATAATTTAAAATTGATTTGTATGAAATATATGATAATGTTTATTACTATAATTATAGTTTATAATCAATAAATACACTTAATATTATCATATGGTGAAGCTACATCCTTCTAAATAATGATTCACAACTATTGGCATGTATTTTTTGCTTTCTCCCAAGAATGTGATGATAGACATGATTTTGAATCTCCAATCATTTTCATCTTTCTAACTTCAATTTATAGTAAATCTACATGATATAACATAAATAATTTTCATTATTTTAATTTGTAACACAATATGAAGAGTTACAATCAATGAACACCATGTTGACAGTTGAAAAATCATCTTCAAAGGTCCCTTTAAAAATAACTTTATCCAATTTATTTATGTTTATATTGAAGGGCTTAAAATATCTTTACCCATAAAAAAATATGAAATTTGAACTTGTATAACCCATGGATTGAATGAGTAGCCTCAAATGATTATCCTATATCATTGACCAAATGCCAACATGAGAAAAAGACTGCAGTGCCACATTCAAAATTTATTTGTAATTATCTCAATTGTAGTATGACATATTTTCTATTGTATAATCTTTTTTTTTCCCATATCATTCATTTGTTTATCTTGTATTTTGTGCACAATAGATAATATGTCATCTAACCCCAAAATTAATGGTTTTTTAGAATACGAGTTTAGTTCCTCATTTGAAATGACTATAATTTATTAAAAATGAAAAGAGTTATTTATTAACTATATTATATTATAAGAAATATAGCACATAAATTTTCTAAGAAAAAGTTTTACATGTTACTAAATTGGTCATCAAAGTAATTTTGATTTCCATTTTATATTATAATATATAAACATAATGCATTTCATTTGATGCCTTTTTTATTTTCATTTTCCTAAATCTTATAAAGATTGATATAAACATATATAAAAATAAATACATGTTGAAGCACATGTAAATATAATCATTATACACAGATGTACCATTTCTATTGCTAATTTTGCAATATACATATGCATATACATGTTTATATTGAATCCTTATAACTTGATCATATTATGAAATAATCCCATTTTGTCATAACTTGTTTCTCATAGATGTCGATAATAATTTAAAATTGATCAACCAACATCTATATTCTTATATTAATGAAATTATTAGTTAATTTTATGCATATCAATACATATTTAGATTTTTATACATCCCATCACAAAAAATAAAATAAGATTTACCCATTCTAATCCAAAATTCATTATCATTAATTTAAAATGAATATAAAACTATAATTGAACCCCCTTCATATACTTCTAATAAGACACATCAAATTATAAATAGTTTAAGTCAATAGAAATATAATTATTTATAGTATAATATA
The DNA here is from genome assembly GCA_037957365.1 of Torreya grandis. Lineage (NCBI taxonomy): Eukaryota > Viridiplantae > Streptophyta > Pinopsida > Cupressales > Taxaceae > Torreya > Torreya grandis. The sequence continues at coordinate 1,580,422 of JARHVA010003862.1, forward strand.
ATTTATTATTTTTATATTGATAAAGATCACATGGATACTCAGCATCAAAATTTATTGTATTGAAGACATAGTATAACACATATTTTGTTATTTTAAACTAGATAAATTAAATATGTAAAATAAAAATTATAATGGGTAAATACAACCACATTCAAGTCTACACAACAATAAAATGAACACACACTTCCAAATTTTAAGCTGAAGCAAGTCTATATTTTATTTTCTTCAACAATCTCTTGTCCATGAATAAAAAATCAATTGTAATGTGTTTAAATAAATAAAGATAATTAATATGTTTTAGTGTATGAAATTATATAATTATACATTCATTAAAAGGGGATTTCACCCTTTTTTTCCTTTTTTTAGTTTGTACGGGTGCACTCTTTTGTTGAACCTTTGGTTTTTTATTCCTTGTAAGGCCTTATATAGTGTAGTAACTAAAAATTATCATAATTAATTTATTTGATATTTTTATTTTAAAAATGTGTCCTATTGTATAGTTTTACCTTATGTTATTTTTATTGAGGCAATAACCTATAGAGATATGTCATGGGTTGTTATATTAGAGACACAAATTTGTAGTGTTATTTTATGAACTATTTCAATTAAGACATAAACATATAAGGAAATATTTTTCTAGCATTATAAATAGTTGATAAATAAAAAAATTATATGATTGAAAAAATATCCATGATCTTATCTTTCCTTCTTCAACTTGTAATGTGCCATGTTCATTGATTTTATTTTCCATTACTATCATTTCTTCACTTGTATGCAATGCCATTAGTGCTACACACTAAAATATTGGTAAGTTGTTAGGTTTGAAAAATAAAGAATACACACTAAAAGATTGTTAAGATATTATATTTGAAAAATGTAGAATGATTATAAAATATATTAAACATGTTATGCACATGGTACTGATCAAATCAATAGTTCTTGTATTGGTTGCTCTAAAATTGTCAAATAATTTTGAAATTGAACATTGAAAATTGTTTGTTCTTTAGTTTTTATAATGCAACCTAAATTCCTTTACAATTATGTACAAGAGCACACCCGCCCAACTCTTGTATATACCCTTAACACTTCACATGTATCCAAATTGTTGAAAGTAGAGATAAGTGTTTCCCAAATTAAGTTATCTATTTCATTTTTAAATGGTCTACCTATTTTGTGTGAACCAACCATTTGAATAGTTGTTGTATCTTTGTTGATGTAAAAACCTTCCTCTAATTTAATTTGTTGTGAATGAAGGATGAAATATTGAATTTATAAATTAGAGGGATATTGAGAAAAAATGATACCTATAATATGATTCGAATTGAATCTATCACTATCTGGACCCAAATTATGACACCTTTTTTTTCATGCAATAGATATCACCAACACACAAAATCTTGAAAGAGTTATGAATGCCAGAATGATCTTCTAGTTTGTGAATGATGAATATATTGAAATCCCCAACAATAACTTTATCAATCAATGATTGAAGAAATAGGTGAAGATGTTCTTACTTAAAAACTTCAATGAGATTCAAAATATCAATAATTATCAAATCAACATTCACACCAACAATTAACATTTCACTAAAATTTTCTAAAATGAATGGGCAAAGATATAGGGTCATATAATGATAGCTAAATATTTTTGTATCTATCCAGGGATGCTAACCTCCACCACCATTTAGATATTTTTTTAATATCGTTATTTAATCTAGAGAAAATGCTTCCTACATTTTTTTATTTTTTGAAATACATTAATTTAGGACATAAAAATAATTAAACCTTTTCATAAAAAATGTATAATGTTCCATTACCTATGCAAGTGTGATTGTTTCTTTTGGTGGTAGTGTCAAATCATGGTTGCTAAAATATTTTGTAATTTTTGATAATGTGGTACTTTTCAGCTTCACCTTTTTGCACCAAGTATCCATGTTGTTGTACCTAAGGATTTTCAAGAAAGAAATATACCCTTTTTCCAATAAATTTTCTAATTATATTTTTTATTTGTCTAAAAATTCTTAAATATGTATAAGTACTATTATACTAATCAGATTTAAAACTTGTTTATTTGAACTAGGTAAAGTACCACTTTCAAACAAATTAAACATCTTATCAAAACAATCCGAAATAGGATGTTCCATAAAAATAAGTCATTTTTTATCCTCAAGTTGTGTTAAATAGTTCATTTATACAAACAAACAAGTGTCTATCTTGTTCATGTATTTTTCCATCTTTTTTTCCCCTAATTCTATATTATTTCAACCACTTAGTTTGATAAGGTCACATGTAGATCAAAATTTTATACAAATGAAGCCTTATAAATTATTTCATTGGCTTTATTTTATTGATTACATATTTTATGCACAATATGGAATGGAGTACACATTTTCAAAAATCTTGCCCTTTTAACAGAACATTTATTTCTTAATGATATTGAATTATATTCCTCATATGAAAGAATTATCTATTATGTTATAATTGTGTGTGATCCATTTGTAATTTTGAGCCTTACATTTTTTTTCTCAATCATCTCTTCTAGGATGTCTTTTGATTCGATAATACATTGGGGGTTATATAGATAAAAAGGAATTAACAAAGCATTCTTCATAGAAACCTCATTATGTTTTACAAATGAATGAATTATAAAATTCACCCCTCTTTCATTCATATTTCTTATTTTGATATTAGCATATCCCAATTCACAGAGTTCTATAGGAATATGCAAGGCATAATTACTAGAGGAAATATACCATGTAGAGAATTTACTGTGTGTTTGATTAGAAGTTTGTTTTAACAAAAGTTTATCAACCTTTTATTTGATCTTATTTTTCTCCATTAGTGTGATTAATTGTATAGCCTCTTTCAAATATGTATACAAATATTTTCCCCTTACTTGTCTTATTTTATTCAATGTTTTTCTATAATGACTACATAATATCTTAAATACATGTTTACATGGTGGTGAGTAGAAGATTTTATTACTATTTGTTCATTTTTTATATCAATATATTTTGTATTATAATGACCAAATTATCTTTATCTATCAACCCAGACATTTGAAGGTTGTCATAGCTATTCAAATGAAAGCCAAATGTTTCACAAGAAGGAGAAAATTCATTTTTTGTCAATTCTATTTTACTAGGTGTAAACTTATTGAAATTAGTTGTAGCTCAATGGATAATTCCCTCTTCTCCATTCCATACTTCCAGTTGGAATTAAATGACATCTTCAAGTTCATCCTTATCACAAGGATTATTTTAATCCAATAAGATTATTTTTTTGATATAGTGCTAAACATGTATATATTTGGATGTATATTTGGCAAACTAAATAACTCAAAATACCAATAAATAATTGGAATTTTGTCTCCATTATAAAATAGAACATGGTGATGTGGATTTAATTTTAGTTTTGGTACTCTAAATGATGTTATATCAAAATTCTCTTGGAGTGAGGCCTTCTTCTACCTTTTAAGTGTGGGAATCCCTTTTTTTCCCAAAGACATTTTGTAAAGCAATTTAAATGATTTAAATATTGATATTTTGTAAAATTCAAGTTACATATTACATCAGTTAATCAAATTATTTGTGATTAAGTAGTGATTAATTATATATCAATAAATTTGAATTCTTAACTACAATACAAAATACATATTAAATCATCATAATATATACACTAACATGAAATTAAACTACTAATGTATGAATAAACCAAAAATAAATTATATGTAGAGATATGTAAAAATAATTTAAATGGAATGGCCTAAAAATTGATTGTATATTTCCAACATATCAGGCACTAGCTAATATAGTCTAAAAGGCAAAGGAATCCACAAACATTTGTTTTAAATGGGGAATATAAGGGTGAAATATGTTTCTATTATATGTCAAAATTCCCATCAACAAGTACCTTCAAGGTATCTCGTAGGAGATACCTCTCAAACATGCACAAGAATGAATTTTTCTTAGAAGATATCTCTTAGGAGATAACTTCAAGTTAGCCATGATGGTATTAAAAGTGTATTTTAAGGCCCTTGAAGGAATATCCTAGTAGACACCTCGAAGGTTGGTGTCATACATTTAAAAGGACACTGAATGTATCTCTTACTAGATAATTTCAAAATACACTCGACTAGAATTTTCCTTCACCTTGAAAGAACTACTATGTGATAAATTGATAACTTGAAGGGACTTATAATAACTGGGAGAGTGTGCATTGATGATGATAGTTTGAACATAACAACATTCATTATAGGTATTTATCTATACATGCACTTTCCACCTCAAATCAGTTTAAGAATTTTCCCTATTACATGATAATAATTAATTTGCTTGCATTTGAAAAAAATATTTTTTTTTTGAAAGTGGTGTGATAAGGATGCAACCTTGGACTGGCCCATTCTCATTCTCATTCTTGACATCAAATATCTCCATGGGAAACTTCTTGAATTAAAACTTTCTAGTGTAGATAATCTAAGAGAGTTGAATAAGATAGATCACACATGCTTCATTTTGTATGGAATGGGGTTATTTTAATAGTTTTAGATCTGAATAATTACCTTGTTGTATGAGTGAAATTTTCATTTAACTTAAAGGTCCTTGTAATATATTCAAGGTATCTCTTAGGAAATACCTTCAAGCTACCCATGAAGATATTATAAGGCCCTTAAAGGAATCTGTTATTCAATTCCTTTTTAGTCTCACTGAGGTATATGATATAAAACTATTACAAACTCTAGAATGGGGGTGATTTAGTGGTATGTAATTAACCACACCATAAATACCTTAAATAATACCAAACTCATCATGTCTATGATTTCCATGTCTTGGCTTAGTCTAGGTTGGCATGGCTTGTTACATAAGGATATCAGGAGGTTATAATGGATTCATATAGAAGACCAATGGAAAAGGGATTTACTTAGTCCCTACATTAGTCTCAGCTCTTCCCATGCAACTTTCCATGGCTTTTATCACCACTAGAAGATGAATGATTATTATCATCAAGATGTGAGGGTTTATAATTATACCTTATTATCTCATCAAATCCCTTCATGTGCTCTTTTTCAAGCCAAATGCATGCACATGATGATGTAAAACATTAGGAGATCATGAATTGATGCTAACATATTGAACATAAGAGTGTGCATTTTAGGTCCTCCTGTGCATATGTAATTTCCATCCTAAATAGGTTTAACAATTTTCCTAATTACATGATAGTAATTAATTTGCTTCCATTTTTTAAAAAGTTTGAAATTATTGAAATTGATGTCATAAGGATGTAACCTTGGGTTAGGCCTCAGTAACAGTACCAAATGTTATGATTGAGGTATGGATGTGATCATTTGTGCCCTTGATCACACTTAGGGAATCATTTTGAATGTATCTGCACATCTCTTTTACCTCCCCAGTCAAAATGGAATCTAGACCATTCTCATTCCCATTCTTGACATGAAATCTCCCCATGAAAAATTTCTCAGAGTGAAACTTTTTGACACAAAAAATATAAGAGAATTGAATAAGGTAGATCACCCATGCTTCATTTTGTATGAAACGAGGTTATTTTAATAGTTTTAGATCTGAATAATTATCACATTGTATATAAGGAATTTTCCTTTGCCTTGAAGGTCCTTGTAATATCTTTGAGGTATCTCTTAGGATATTCATTCGAGTTACCCATTAAGGTATTACAAATCCTTCAAATGAATCTCCTAGTATATACCTGGGGGTTGAACTTTCCTATTTTTATTGAGGTTTGTAATATCTTCAAGGTATCACCTATTAGATAAATTGAAACTACCCATGAAGGAATCTCCTAGTGAATAACTCAATTTGAAATTTCTTGGTGTTATTGAGGTGTATAAGGGATTCAATGAGTAAATAGGTGTTTCAATAAAAGAAGGTAGTTATCAACACATTGAATGTTGTGTATAAGGTCTCATTAGTGGGTTATTATAAAAAAGGTTAGTATTATTAAAGGACCACTTAGAGGGTATTTACCATATAATAAAATTATCTAAAAAATTCAATTCATTAAGGCACTCGAGCTATGTTAATTCCCATGGCATTAGGACACTAAGTTGGTTACCATTGAGATGAAGGAGATTAAGATAAGTGTAATTCATGAGATGGTTGGGAATGGGTCCTATGAATTAGTCATTTGAAATATATAACTACACAAGATAGGGAACCCTTTTTCAAAAATCCTTTAGGATTTGCCTTGAAATACTATTATTAGAGATATCCAAGTAAGACATGATATTTTAGTTCCTAAAGTCAATGGGGAAACCTTCTTCTAGAGTCATTCTAGGGAGTTTAATGTTTAACACATTCCCATTATCATTGTGCCAATATTGAATTCACACAAAGTTGTAGATAAAATAAGTTAGTGATGTTATTCACAAACCACCACATGAAGAGGGATTCGTTTGGGCATTTCAATTTTTTTAGTCTCACTGAGGTATATGATGTATAACTATTACAAACTCTAGGATGGGGGTGGTGCAGTGGCATGTAATTGACTAGACCAGAAATACATCAAATAACACCAAACTTAGGAGGCCTATGTTGCCCATGGTTTGGATTGTTTTGGATTGGTTTAAGTTTGTTTGGCTTGTTACAAGAGGATATCAATAGGTTATAGTGGCTTCCAATACAAGGCCAATAAAAAAGGGATTTAATTATTTCCTACATTAAACTCTTCTGCTTCCCTATAATTTTCCATGACTTTTCTCACCAAAAGTAGATGAATTATTATTATCAATGAGATGTGAAGGTTTATAATTATAACTTATTATCTTATCATACTCTTTCATGTGATCCTTTGCAAGCCAAATCCATGTGATTGCTTATTTTTTTCTAATGAACATGTGGAAAAGTAATCAAGGTGAAGATTGAATACTCTTAAACTTCACACATGATAATGTAAATAATTTGGAGAATGTGTATTTATGATGCTAGACTGAACATTAGAGTGCACATTTTAGGTCCTCCTATGCACATGTACTTTCCGCCTCAAATAAGTTTAAAATTTTTCCCTCTTACATGATAGTAATTAATTTTATTGCATTCTTAAAAAAAATATAAGTTTTTGAAAGCATTTTCATAAAGATGAAACCCTAAGATGAGCCTCGATAGTAGTACCAATTGCTACAAGGGTGGTATGACTATGATCACCTATACCCTCAATTACACTTAGGGATGCATTTTGAATGAATATGCATAACTCTTCAAGCTCCCCAATCAACATGGCATTTGAACCATTCTCATTCCCATTATCGATGTGAAATCTCCCCATGAGAACCTTCTTGGAGTGAAATTTTCCTAAGGAGATAATTTCAATCACCTGTTAATATACCTTCAAGTTACCCTCAATTAGATAATTTCAAGTCACCCATTAAGGTATTACAAGGCCCTTGATGGAATATCCTACTAGATACCTCAAACTAAACTTGCCCACCATTATTGTGGTGTATAAAGGATTCAAAGAGTAAATAGGTGTTTTAATTAAAGAAGGTAGTTAACAATACATTGATTATTATGTATAAGGTCTTCAATATATCTTATTGAGGGGTAAAGGTGTCTTAATTTTGAGATTCAATGTGAAACCCATCAAAATTGTATCCCTGATAAGATCATCAAGAGAGATTTAAATAAGGTAAATCTTTCATTACATCATTTTGTATTGAATAAGAATTACACTAAAGAGAATTACCATACCTTCAAATAATTATAAGTCTCTTGAAAGAAATATTCTAGGAGTTAACTTGAAGGGTGTTGTCATACATTGAAGGTAACATTGAAAGTCTATCATAGGAGATACCTTCAACATGCACATGAGTGGAATTTTACTTCACTCTAAAGGAACTACTAGGTGATAACTTCAAGGACCTTGTAATACTTTCAAGGTATCTCGTAGGATATACCTTTAAAACATGAACAAGAGTGGATTTATCCTTCAATGTATCTTCTAGGAGATACATTAAATTTATCTATGAAGGCATTAGAAGACCCTTGAAGGAATTTCCTAATAGATACCTTGATGTTGAAATTGCCCAACCTTATTGAGGTGTATAAGACATTTAATGAGTAAATAGGTGTTTCAATGACTATTGTGTATAAAGACTCCTAGGAGATACCTTCAATATCCCCCTTGAATGTATGATAACGTGATTAGATATATCTACTTCAAGGTTCCTTTAAAGGCCTTGTAATAGCTTCATGGGTAAGTTAAAGGATTTACAAGGCCCTTGATGGAATCTTCTATGAGATACTTGGAACGGTGTTGTCATACATTGATGCGAACATTGAAGGTATCTCATAATATATACCTTCAACATGCACTAGTGGAATTTTACTTTACATGGAAAGCACTACTGGGTGATATTTTGATGGCCCTTAAATACCTTCAAGGTATCTCCTAGGAGATACCTTTCAAACATGCGCAAGAGTGGATTTATTATTCAAGGTATCTCCTAGGAGATACCTTAAAGGAGAATAAATCCACTCTTATGCCTATTTGAAAGGTATCTCCTATGAGATACCTTCAAGATACCCTTGAAGGTATTAATTTAACAATTTTTACTTTGTAAGGAAACTGATGCCACCTCAACCTCAATTGACATGTGATATTGTCACATGGATTGATCACTTAGCCATAAAGTTATGAGCTTTTTCATGCATATTTATCCTTTGAAAATTATTATGACCTAATGAATCAATTAAAATCTTCCACTTGGCACCAATTCATAGCATTTCAAGTCTAATAAAGAGTTATAAATTCCATAACCCAATGACCCAATGAGAATGTGGTATTTATCATTCAATCATTGAGTTTTAGCACACAAAAGATTTATAACCCAACTAGATAATGGTACATGACACCCTATCATAACCTTTTAAGGCCTTGATTGCTTTCAAAAGTCCCATGATAAAATGATCTGATAAAATCATGCCACTTGTCACTCATTCACACTCTTTATGGTCTCACAACTAAGGTGCAATATTCAATATCTCAATACTATGGCCACATTATAAAATGACACCTATAATATAGTCACTTAAATATTGGATAGATGGATACTAAATAAAAATAACCCAATAGCTGGATTCAATAGGTTGAGGACACATGGAACCCTATCTCACAAGTTCTTAGAAGTTGGATTCAATATGTTGAGGACACGTGGACCCCTATATTGTAAGTTTATGATAGTTGGAAAAAAATCAATATCCACCAAGGCTTTAAGTTAAATCAAATTCTATTATAGAGTGATGTAACCAAATCATGATAACATCACAAGTGCACAACAAGGTGACACTTGTCACTTAGTCACCCAATCTTGAATATATGGATGTTATTTAGAAGCCACCTAGTAAATAGGACCAATAGGCCATTAACACATGGACCCAGTACCTCATGGTATTACATGATCAAGGGAAGATGCTCAACCTACCAAAGTGTAATCCATTCAAAGGGTATCACTTGGTAGAATATCACATATCACACTTGGCTAACTCAATAACCTAAATAAAAGGCTAAGGTACATAGGGTAATGCCAAGTGTTAAATGCATGTTGTTGGTATGAATTGAATGCTAATATGACTGATTTTGGTAGTTATTAAGCCAACTCAACTCAAGGGAAAAGTGAAGCCTATGATGGGAGGATGCATGGAAAAATTGAGAGTGGTGATTGGATAGTTGCTAAAAGTGGATTTTTAAATCCATTAGAAAAAAATTGAATAGCCACCCCAGATTTAAGTCAAAGAAATTAAAACATACTTTCCATTTATCAATCATATCTTGTAGGTCAAAATTCTATAAAATCTAGAGTTTAGAACATGCAATCTAAAGGCTTTGCATTCACTTTCAATTGTTATCTGTTAAAGAACACTAAAGTAGTTTGTACTATTTACTAAAGGAATTATATGCATTCATCTAATATTAATAAACTATATGGGATCATCAATAAAAATTTAAAACAATGGTTGAACTAGGAATTTTTGAAACTACCATGCTAGAATCGATCCCATTTTTCTATTCATATGGGACAAGCATAATATTTTGATACACTAGTTTCAATACCATTGCATTTTCCATAGATGAAAAACACTAAAATGACTTATTATACTATGTGGAGAGGATGGTGGACCAAGATAGTGACAATGATGAAGATTTTATTGTTGTAGAAGAAATTTTTGACATATTGGCACTCAAGTCTGTGGGATTGTAAAAATTTGCATCTAACCCAGAGGTACTCAACTGTGTGGATTTAGTCCACCAAATATTTTTCCATTCTCAATCTATAGATAACATGATCAAATATGTTAATTCATGTAATAATATTTCTTTTATATCAAGGTTAGCCTTCCATGCCTACTATGATTTTTGAAAGCCTAAAATTATTTATAATCAAGAAACTGTAATCCAACGGATCAAATCTAATAACATAAGAGAAGTATTGAGAACTAGGTAAAAAACATGAGGAAGTTCATCTGTAAGTCCAAAATCAATCATATACCCATCACCCAATTTTGGAAGGGGGTGAGGATGGGGATGGCCATGATGAAGAAGTTACATGGAGTAGAAGACACCATCCAAATGGATGAGAAGTGGGTTCCACTCCTATCCATGATCATAAACGACTCCACCACTCCTTTAGAAATCATTTCCTATAATTTAGGTTCCAAAATGAGGAAGTCTGTGGCCAACAAATAAAATCATTTATATATGATGTCCTACTTGGTTTATACCATCTGTTCTACTCTAAATTTCCCTAAGTTTACAAATTAGGATACAAATTTGAAATGAATTCTGCCCCATATCTTCACAAAGGTCAAAATTTATAGGAATAGGTAGGATATGTGGGCTATTTCAAAGTAGTTCTTGATTATATATAAGGTCATCCATAAAAGGACTATGCTTAGGTTTTCAAAAGAGATTAGGGCAACACTTAGCATATTGGGATCCTATTGGTACCACCCTAACTATACTATAATAAGAGTTGAGGGAATTAAAATATCCCTATTTAGGTTGCCTATCATAGTGGAAAACAAGTTGGATGATCAGGATATTTCCTTCTAACTACTCATAGGAGTAGATGGAATGTGTAAAAATAAGAAGAAGGGACCGATCCATACACAATTAACAAACATCTACCAATTTCAATTTGAGACATGGTACTCAGTCATGAATGTTGTCAAACATATGTCCACCTTCAGTCTTGAAAAATACACCAATAGGGAATTAGACCCTATGCACTTAACATTCAATCACTACATCAGACATAAGGAAGATCTTAACATTACATACCATCATGAGCCCAAGAAGGGAGATCAGTTCTACCTTAATATAACTAATGATGTAGAAGTCAAGTAGAGGCTGAGGGCCATGAATATCACACTAGTGAAAGGAAGACTACATGGTGTAGAGTTTTTATGGTGTTTGAATAATAAGATACTTAAGATAGAACATTAACATCTCTAATCCATAGTATTGTATTGGAGAAGTCCCAATGGACCCACATCTCAATTGATGAATACTCTAGGCATTATCTCCCACTTTAGAGGATGGAGGATTTGGTTTAGGGGAACAAATTAATTAGGCTTTCACCTCATGAGTCTCATCTGGTAGCCTATCCCAAATATAAGGTGCCACCTCTACACAAGAAATAAATTTCATGGAGGTGAGAGTAAATCCTACACTAATAGATTCAAGTCAATCATTACCTCCCCTTCCTCCTACCAAAGAAAGGATGAGTATTACAGGTTAAGAATGTATTTCCTTACCTCCCTCTTTCCTATTTAAACAATCCTTGATCATAACTAGTTAACCCCTAACTCCAGGCCATATCAACCTCCTATTTTACAAGCCTCTTATGATAAATATATAATAGAGTCCTCAAGGTAGAAGTTGTGTATGGTGGATATGATATTAAAATAATCAAATTGGTTAGTTTAAGAAAAATGAAGAAATTTGAGGACCTAAATCTCATTCCCTTGGAGCAATTGACCATTTCTCAATCCATGTGATTGGTAAGAGGAAATCCCTAAACTAGTGGCTTGATGAAACTAGGTCATTGGGCTAGTCTCTCACTAAAAAAGGTGATATAGTAATCACCTTATTGCATGATGCTAAAATTACACACCTTACTAAGAATAATGTCTCCATTATCAACAAGGATGCCTTCAAGGCCTAACTCCAAAACTTTGTGGTAAACTTTTGCAAATAATCCATGGATAGAGAGGTGACATTTTTGAAAGAGATGGTAGACTTGGTAGCCTATACCAATTAGAGGTTCAAAAAGTCTATAGCCATCAATGAAGTTGTAAGACCTCTCCTAAGCAAACATGATGCAATGGTTAAAATCAAAACCAAACTGTTGAAGGAGCCTATCATTGATTTGAGATTAATCGATAGTGACTATAGAAGTTCTTCAAAGCTTGAAAATGGAAAGTTGAGGACCCAAAAAAAACTAATATCATAGGATCCACCACCTCATCATCCCCTCTTGGAATGTCTTCTTCCTCAACTAGCACTAGTACTAAATCTTCTCCTATGATAGGAGATTCATCATCAACTACACCAATGAGATCCTAGCCTAGCTCATTTGGAGAAACATAGCCATCTATTGGGCTCTTTTTGAATAATAATCTTATCTTAAGCTCCTTCAAATTGCATTATAAAATGTTCCTCTATTTTGAATGAGGAATATTCTCTAACTTTAGGACAAGAGAGACCTTGCCTACTGATAGGTGTCATATTGTCTGGCTCCTTTTGTATCTATTGATAATTTTTCCCTACATGAAAGTTTATTGTAATAGAGTAGTTCAAAAGAGGGAAAATAGAAAATTTTGGGCTTTCACAAGCTGATTGTAGAAATGAACAATTTCCTTTGAACTTTTTATTTGAAGAAATTGTCCAAAATCAAAGAAGAGGAGTCTAGTTTCAAAGTTTAAAGGTCTATTTAAATTTTCAAAGGAAAATTTTGAGATAATCTAAATGGTACCCACTTTTTGGAAAGGGAAATTTTAAAAAAATTAAAGGACCATTCATAAAAAATAGAAAGGTATGTGCCCTTTGGGAAGGTTCATTGAGGAAGCCCAAAGGGCACTTTTAAAACAAGAGTTCACTTGGAAATTTTTGAGGGGCACTTGGAAGAAGGTGAAGGGTCATTTACACAAAGATGAGTTGACACATAAAAGTTTTGAGAGAATTCTTGTGGAATTTTTGTCTGCAGGAAAATGGAAAAGGACTTTAAAAAAATCCAAAAGATTTCCTTCGAATAACTTTTTTGAAGGATTTCCTTCAGAGGGTTTTCCAATAATGAAGAGATATTTTAAATCAAATCCCAAAGGATATGTGCCCTTTTCAAAGGTCCTTTACAAAAATAATTAAGGGTATCTACCCTTTAGGAAGGTTCCAAATAGAAATTTTGAGGGATCATTTTGAAAATCTCGAAGGGCTCTTTCCCCTTCGATAAAGTCAATTTCAAAAAATCTATGGGGTAGTCAAATATTTTTGAAGGGTCATTTTGAGAAATAGGGTTACTTTACAAGATTATTGAAGGCTATGTGCCCTTTGGGAAAGCCATTTACAAGAAAGTTGAAGGGTAAGTGTATTATTTTTGAGAGATGAAGGACTATTTTTGGGAGGCCAAAGGAAATTATAAGAAATCTTTAAGGGTATGTGCCCTTTAGGAAAGTTCAATTTCAAAACATATCCAAGGGACATTTCCTTTAGATTTTTTATCTAAGGGAATGTCTGAGAGGAAGATCCAAAGGAAGGGCTCGAGCAATGAAGGAAAGACAATTCTTGTGGATAATTTATCTATGGTATTATCTGAAGGAATTCCTTTGAGAAAGAAAAGACTAAGACTAAGTCAAGCCCATAAGAATAAAGCAATGGATTTCATGCAAAGGGAAAACAAAGGGAAGGTTCGTGGAAAAGACAAATAGAGATAGTGGGCATGCACAAAGATGAATAAACAATAAATTCCATGTATGCACTCTCATTTGTCTCAAGCTTGAAACGTTCCAGTAGTTGAAGCATAATTCTAAATTTAATTTTGGCATTGATTTCATGCAAAGATAGGCCTTTCAAACATTGAGACACCTGAGGTGGATTTCCATATTTGTAGTTGGGCATAGATTTCATGCATGTTGGAAGAATACTCCATGATGAGCCCACCATCTATTTTCAGCGCCAAAAGATTTTTTATGTAAGACAAAGACAAGAAAAGACAAATTTAGAAGGATTTTTTTATCTTAACATAACAAAAGTTGGACTTGTTTAATGTAAAATTTGATCTTCCTCTTCTATTTTCAACACCACCTCTTGGCTGAAGTATTCTTTTCTATATAAGTTGTCTTTTCAGCCTTGATTTTGATCCCTATTTTGGCAATAATTTTTTTTTCCAAAGACTGAGTTGTAACCTTTTTTAGATTAATGGAAGGATTGCTATTTTCAATTTATAACAAGCTTGTATAGTATATATTGTCATTTATTTGCATAAGTGATAGAGTTTTCTTCCCTGCAAGTCTTGATTCTTACCTAGTTTCTAGCTAGTCAATTTATGCAAGTCATGCTCTACCTTTAAGTGTCTTTTAGCTAGAATATTAGTGGATGTGAGTGAATTTTTAATGCCTTAAATTAGGCCTATTATTTCATTTCCCAAATATTTTAGTTACTAGATCCAACCTTTTCATAAAATACATATGCATATTATCAATTAGAGTTGAAAGTTTAGCCTTTTTTGTCTAAATCAGTGTTTCAAAAGCTCTAATTGATTGGATCAACTAATCATCTAGGTGTATCATCATCATTAATTAGGATTTTATTTCAAGTTTAATTTTCTCTTTTCCCAAGTAGTTTATACCATAGAGTCATAAGGTCCTAATTGATACACCAAAGGGAGCTAGCCCTTAGATCTAGAGACTGAATCCATTGACTAGGTCACCCACAAACTAGGATTGTTTCAATGTTTAAATAGATTATTATGGCTTAAGACTACCTTCACAAGGGTGTAAGTCTGATTGACAGTAATTTTTTCCACATTGGGTGGGACCACAAAGAAATTCTTTACCTATTTGAAGAAATTTTGTAGCAGAAGTAGTTATCATCCAGTCACAGAGCTCATAGCATCATTTAGGTATCTCTTTCATTCAAAAGGATACCACAAGGTTAGCATTTGAAGGTACTCCTTTTGAATTTTTATCATATAAGAGACAAAGGTTTAAAAGGGGAAAACCATATCCTTAAAAACAATATTTGCCTCTTGGTCAGCGTATTTTCCTAAGCACTACAATCCCCACTATCCAAATGGCCATCAAAAATCAAGTGTTTACTCCATTAAATAGAGGTATCATAATGAATTCAACCTAGTTTGATGATATTCTAGTGACTTCCCTCAAGAGCATTGCATTCTTCTCTATAGAAAATCAAACAACCCCTATTGAGCATATCCAAGGTGTTGCTAATCTATGTTCAGTCCATAATGTTATTGAAAATAATGTTGTTATTAGAATATTGGTTATCTCTTTCAAAGGAAAAGTGTTGTAACGGTATAGAAATTTGACACTTAATTCCATTTCCACCTAGGATGAATTGGGCACAATGTTGGTCAAGCAATTTTAGAATAAATCTGATCATCTCTCTTTGGTAGAATAAATAACTGCCATAACAAGAGATCCTCATGAATTAATGTCTAATTTTAACCTTAAATTCCAAAAAACATGGAATAGGATACTTGTATTTATTAGGACATCCTCTCAATATGTATTTTTGTACTATTTGAAAGCTCTTACTTTCGACATTAGTGTGATGATATAGGCAACGGGTGGTACTACTTTACCAGATTCTTTTGAGGTTACAATAAGGGTAGAAAATAGTTTGATACAAGCTAGTAAGCTTTCTTCAAGACCTCCAATGCCTATATTTCTATAAATAAGTTCTATACCAGCCCCTTAAGTTCTTCAAATTCCATCCTTGACTCCCATTCTAGCACCTCAGGCTCAAATTATAGCCCCTACTAGTCAAGCTAGTGAGATAGGAGAGTTAAAAAGTTAGTAATTTTAGTCAAATAGGCCTTATCAATAACAAAATTATAACTTCTATCAATCGTTTAAATAGTTAAGGCCTCCTTATCAGGGTTTTAGAGAGAATAGGTCACCATATTAAGCATAAGGAGCCATAACTCTAGCTAATCCATATGTTGCCCTTGATCTTAATGATCCTTCCACTTTAAAATCCATTATTATAACCCCATATTAAAATAACTTAGTGCAAGATTCAGGTTGGCAGCCCTCAAATCTTAGTGATGCTCAAAACCAAGCCTTAGTCTCACTAAACATCACCATGCCATAGATGAGACAAGAATTTTATTTTCAAGGAGGTCAGTATCAAGATATAAGTTTGGAATCATAAGGAAATACTCATCAAGTTCAAGGGCAACCTCATTCAATTAATGTAAATTGGCAAGTAGATGATCATGTTGCTTTTACTCAAGGTGTTGAAACTAACAATTCAAGTGGTTAAGTTGTAGCTATAACTATAACTAAAATAAGAGCCATTGAAGAGGCCAAAGAGATGAAAAAAGCTTCATGCACTCCTCATGCTGTTTCTAAAATTACAAAATAACATATTTCTACCCCTACAACTCAAAAAAACTAGAATACAGAGGTTAGTAGAGTCAATCAACTACCCCTAGTTAGTGAACAACCAGTGTTGCAGAAAGTAAAGACAAAGGTTAGCTCATCTCATTTCATTATATTGGATGAAATGAATAAATCTAATATTAGAATTATCATGTGTGATTATATTTCAATTCTAAGACAAAAGGATAAGCTCATTCAAGAGCTTTCAACTCTTGAATTATCTCCAAAACTTGTTGAGAAAGAAGGTGTTGTCTTGACTAAGCAATAGGTAAAAAAAGAAAATAAGATGGTAAAAGTGGATAAAATAGAGGTAAAATCATATAAAAATCCTCCGTTCTACCTTTCTTTGATATTAGGTCATCCTTTGGTTCATAACTATATGGTGGATAGTGGAGCTAGTAGTATAGTCATGCCTAAATAGATTACAGACTAACTTGGACTTGTTTATGATCCAAACACTAAGGGAGTGTTGAAATTAGATAGGTCACCAAAAAATATGGTAGGTATCATCAAGGATTTGAAATTGAAATTACATGTATGTCCTAATGTTACTATTTAGTAGGATGTTATTGTGGTAGATTTGCCTCCCTACATTGCTATGTGCCTTTTGAGGGATTTTAGCTCAAATATTAAGGGATATTTATCAGTTGATTGGACCTATTTGATATTTAGAACTAGGTACGATACCAAGGTAAAAATTCATTATAATTATATTTCGCATTTTTATATGGAGCCTTATATACCAAGTGTTGTGAATACTAACTATATCATCTCAGATGATGTACTCGAAATTAGTGATATAGAAAAGGAATCACCTTTAGATGGAGTTTCAGATTTATTTATTGATGAGTGGGCTTCCACCTTTTATGAGAATGATTTTTATAAGCTGATTGAAGAAGGACTTGGTGTGTATTACCTTCATGAGATTGGTTCATCAGTTCTAGCCATGGTCAAAGAAGATGAGTCTACTGATGGTTTGTGGAAATTGTACTTTGATGGATCAAAAAATAAGCATGGAACTAGAGATAGAATGATGTTGGTTTCTCCTTAAAAAACAAGTTTTATCCTCTAGTAAATTTCAATTTGGTTGTTCAAATAATGTTGCTAAGTATAAAGCACTAGTTCACGATTTGTAGTGGGCTAGGAAGATGAAAGTCAATTATTTGTAAGTGTTTGGAGATAGTGAGCTTGTATTCCACCAAGTAAAAGGTTAGAATGTGTGCAAAAAATTGTTTCTTAAATCTTAAAAGCTTATAATTTGGGATTTACTTGAGGAATTTTATGATTTTAACATTTAGGAAATATCAAGAGATAAAAATAAACACGCTGATAGGTTAGCTACTATTGAGGCACAATTTAATATCCCAGCTAATGTAAAAAGTGAAAAAAAATAGTCACATATAAAGGTGGTTGTAAGGCCTTTTTCTCTAAATAATCATGAGAATTGGAAGGTGTTCGAAGATGACAATCAAATTGTGAGATTTTTACAAGAAAAAGTTGAGTTCTCTACAAGAAACCAATCAAAACACTTGAAGCAACATGGTGATCAGATTGTGAAACTAAAATTTAATAAGCTACCCAAAGGATGGGTCACCCTTGAAAATATTTTTAGTGGAGATAATGAGCTAAGAAAAAATAAGTCATCCTTGTCAACAAAGGAAGAGCACTATGCCAATATATAGATTGTAGCTAGTAAGATATTAAAATTGGGTAAGGTATACACTCCTTCCCAAAAGGAATCTTTCATTGAGTTATGCACAAGTTTTACTGATATATTTGGATGGCAGTATAGTGATCTTAAAGGTTTGATCCAAGTTTGGCTCAACACACCATTGAGTTAGAGGAGGAAATTAAACCATTGAGACAAAGAAAAAGGGTAATCAATCCAATGCTTGAGCCTTTAATGAGAGCTGAGCTTCACAAGCTCATAAAATCAGCTATTATATTTATAATCAAGCACTCAACTTGGGTGTAAAATCTTGTTTTGGTAAGAAAGAAGAATGGTGAGATGCATTTCTGTGTTTACTTTCATGATTTGAATAGGTCTTCACTTAAATATCACTATCCATTACCATCAATGGAACAAATATTGTAGCTTATTATAGGTTCAAAGAGGTTTTCTTTGTTGGATGGATATAGTGGCTACAGTCATATTTTAGTCAAAGAAGAGGACCAATTTAGGATAGCCTTTACAACCAAGTGGGGAACATTTGCATACAGAAAGATGCCATTTAGTTTGTCTAATGCTGGAGTAACCTTTCAAAGAGCCATGGATATGACATTCCAAGGCCTTCTTAATAGGTTTTTACTTGTTTATTTGGATGATATAATAGTGTTTTCAAAGAATGCATAAGATCACATGGCTCATCTCAAGCAAGTGTTTGAAAGGTGTAGGAAATTTGGGGTATCTCTAAATCCCAAAAAGTGTGTTTTCTCAGTTCATGAATGTAAGATTCTTGGACATGTTGTTTCAAAGCATGGTTTAAGCATAGATGATGAAAGGATTCAATCTATTCTTGCACTCTCCTTGCCTAATCACAAAAATATTTGCAAAGTTTATTTGGGAAAATCAATATTATAAGGAGATATATTTTAGATTTTGCCATTTTAGCCAAGCCACTTAAAACCATGCTAAAGAAAAATTAGAACTTCAGCTACTCCAAAGAAGGAATAAAAGGTTTTGATGATATTAAGAAGGCCATATCTTGTTCTCCTATGCTTTTAAATCTAGACTTCATGAAATATTTCATTTGGTACACTTAGGCTAACATGGACACCATTTTATGCATTCTTATGTATCAGAATCATGAGTCCTTAGAGTAGCCAATAGATTTCTATATTCAAATCTTGGAGGAGTATGAAAAAATCTATTCTTTTGTTGAAAAACATGTACTTTCACTCATAATATCTCTTAAGAAGTTTAGGCACTTATTGTCTAATAATAAAATACATCTAATGGTTGCCCATCCAAAAATCAAAGAGTTTCTCTTGAATAAAGATATAAATGAGAAGAGAGCTGGTTAGATAACCAAAGTAATGGAATATGATGTGGAAATTAAGATTGCAAAGATGGTTAGAGGCAAAATATTGTGTGATCATCTAGCTTAATACTTATAAGAGGCTAATGAGCTTATTTTGGTGTCACATGATGAAGAGTTTGCATCTATTTATACCTCACATTCCAGCTAGTTTCATGACTTTGTAAGCTATCTCCAATGTGGTGTTTACTCCTCCCATATAAGTGCTTCAAAGAGAAGATATTTCAAATTGCAATCAATTCCATTTTTGCTTATTGATGGTGTTTTATTCAAGAAAGATATCAATGGAATGTTGCTAAGATGTGTAGAACCAAACCAAAATTGGAGATTTCTTGAATAATTCCATGATGGACATAGTGGTGGACACTTTTATACAATAACTATGGCACTTAAGATCATGAGAGGTGGGTATTATTGGCCTTGTATATTTGGTGTTTGCCATGCATGGGTTAGAAAGTGCAAATAGTGTGCTATGTTTTTAGGAAAAGTCAAGCTTATAGCCTTACCTTTTCAACTAATTATTATGGATCATCCCTTTTTCCAATGGGGATTAGACTTTATTGGCCTCATTAATCCTCATTTGAGTTCTAGGAATAAATGAATTTCAATGCTACAAATTACTTCACACACTAGACAAAAGCAGTGGTATTGAAAGAAACCAATGAAACTAATGTTCTTGATTTATATGAAGGTTTGATTACTAGGTTTGGAGTTCCTTAAACTATGATTTTTGATAATGCAATGGATTTTTTGGGATCTAGCATCAGCCAGTGGGCTGTCCAACATGGAGTTTATCTCAGTACATCATCAAACTATTATCCACAAGGAAATGGCCTTGTTGAATCTACAGACTAGAACTTTCTGAGGATAATAAGATGGACTATTCAAGAAAATCAAAGGTCATGGTATCTCAAGATAAAATCAGCTCTATGGACTGATAGGATCACCTATAAGAGGTTAATAGCCAACTCTCCATACAATTTAGTATATGGTAAGGAACCAAGGTTACCTATTTCTATTGAATTTTTAGCTTTGAAACTAATTCATCAACTGGAGTTGTTTGAGAATGAGCCTATAAAGATCAGGTATGCTAAATTTATAGAGCTGGAAGAGATAAGCAGTTAGTCCATGTTAGCCATGGAAATTCATCAAGCATAGTTGAAGAGAATATTTGACAAAGGAGATTCTTCATAGAGTTTCAAGGAAGGAGATTTGGCCCTTAGATGCGATGAGGATAGAGCTAAACCAAGAAGTCAAAAAAAGTTTGATTCTCTTTAGAGTGGTCCATACACAATTTTTAGATGTAAATCCTACAATGCTTTCCAACTTGCAAATTTATATGGTCAGGAGCTTCCAATTCTAGTCAATGGGATACATCTAAACATTTATATTGAAGAGCAAAGCTTTATATACATAGTTCTTTTTTCTTTCCTCTAAGTTATGTTTATGCACATTAGTCTCATTATGTTTTGTTCAAATAAGTGTTTGTGTGCACATTTGCTTCTTAGTTAGGATTTCTTGTTCCCATGTGTTTCACTTCCTTTTGAAAGATGAAGGTTATTTTCAATCATGGACCAGATTTACCATAATTTTGTGAGTTCAATATCAGGTTTATGGTCTGAGTTCTCAAGCATAGCAGGCATGCTTCCTAGGTAAGTCACCAGATGTTGACAATTTTTCCCCACATGAAGGTTTATTATAATAGAGCAGTTCAAAAGAGAACAAATAGAAAATTTTGGGCTTTCACAAATAGAGGGAAGAAATGAACAATTTCTTTTAGACTTTTTATTTGAAGGAATTGTCCAAAATCAAAGAAGAGGAGTCTATTTTCAAAGTTCAAAGATCTATTTCACTCCTTGAAGGGAGATTATAAGATAATCTAAAGGGTACCTACTTTTTGTAAAGGGGCATTTTCAAAAAAGGAAAGGACCATTCATAAAAATCCCAAGGGTATGTGCCTTTTGGGAAGTTTTATTGAGGAAGCCTAAAGGGCACTTTAAAAATAAGAGTCCACTTAGAAATTTTTGAGGGGCACTTGGAAAAATGTGAAGGGTCCTTTTCACAAAGCTGAATAGACACAATTTTTTTTGAAGGATTCCCTTTAGATGGTTTGCCAAGCATGAAGAGGTCCTCTACAAAAAATCTTGAAGGGTATGTGCCCTTCAAGAAGGTTCTTTATAGAAATCCTGAAAGGTATTTTCCCTTTGGGAAGGTTCTAAACAAAAAATCCAAGGGAGCATTTTGAAAATCCTGAAGGGCATTTTCACCTTTGAGAAAGTTAATTTCAAAAAATCTAAGGGGTAGTCGAAGATTTTTTAATAGTCATTTGGAGCAACAGGGGTCCTTTACAATATTCATGAAAGGTATGTGCCCTTTGATAAAGTCCTTCACAAGAAAGTTGAATGGTAAGTATACTATTTTTGAGAGCTGAAAGAATATTTTTATGAGGCCGAAGGACATTAAAAAAAATCGTGAAGGGTATGTGCCCTTCAGGAAAGTTGAATTTCAAAAAAATATGAGGGACATTTCCTTCAATTTTTTTGTCTAAAGGAATGTCTGAGAGGAAGATCTAAAGGAATGGCTCGAGTAATGAAGGAGAGATAATTCCTATAGATAATTTATCTACAGGATTGTCTGAAGGAAATACTTTGGGAAAGAAAATCCAAAGACCAAGTCAGGCTCAGAAGAATAAACCCATGGATTTCATGCAAAGGGAAAACAAAGGGAAGGTTCATTAAAAATAAAAATACAGACAGTGTACATGAATTGAGATGAATAAACAAGAAATTCCATGCATGCACTCTTGTTTGTCTCAAGATTGCAACATACCAGAAGTTCAAGCATAATTATAAATTTGATTTTGGCATTGATTTCATGGAAAAAGAGGCCTTTCAAACATTCCAACACCCTAGGTGGAGTTCCATATTTTGAGGTGGGCATAGATTTCATGCAGTTTGGAAGAATAGTCCAAGATGATCCCACCATCTATTTTCAGTGCTAAAGGATTTTTTATGTAAGACAAACACAAGAAAATACAAATTTATAAGGCTTTGTTATCTTGGCATAATAAAAATTGGACGTGTTTAATGTAAAATTTGATCTTCCTTTTCTATTTTGAACACCACCTCTTGGCTAAAGTATTCTTTTCTATAAAGTTAGATTTTTAGCCTTGATTTCCATCCCTCTTTTGGCAAGACAAAATTATTCCAAAGACTGAGTTGTAACCTTTTTTAGATTAATACAAGGAATATTATTTTCAATTTCTATCAAATTAGTATAGTGAATTTTGTCATTGATTTTCATAAGTGATAGAGTTTTCTTCCTTTCCAAGTATTGATTCTTACCTAGTTGTTAACTAGTCAATTTATGCAGGTCATGCTCTATGTTTAAGTGTCTTTTGGATGGAATTTTAGTGGATGCAAGTGACTGATTAGAGCCTTCAATCAGGTCTACTCTTTCATTTCCCTGAGGTTTTAGTTACTAGATTAAACCTTTTCATTAAATACTTATGCATATTGGTCAAATGGAGTTGAAATTTCAACCTTCATGTCTAAATCAATGTTTTATAAGCTCTAATTGAGTAGATCAACTAATCATCTAGGTGTATCACCATCATTAGGAAGGATTTTGTTTCAATTTTTATTTTCTATTTTCCTAGGCAGTTCATAGTGTAGAGTAGAAAGGTCCTAATTGATACACTAAAGGAAGTTAGCCCTTAGATCTAGAGACTGAGTCCACTGATTAGGTTACCCAAAACCTAAGATTATTTTAATGTTTTAGCAGATTGGAAGGCTTAAAACTAACTTCACAAGGGTACAGGTTTGATTGACAATAGTAAATGAGGCATTTAAATGGCCTATATATAGGGGTTCCCCCTCTTCATTTTAATTCAAAGACATAAGTTTTTGAGATTAATTCCAAGATAAAGTAAATTCTTGTAATTGACTTGCTACCTTTTCATTATTTTCATGTATTCTTGTTTCTCAATCTTTGTTAATGATATATGATCTCATTTCTTCAATGGTTTTTAACTAGAATTATTGTTTCAAATGTATTTTGTTAGTTTGTGTTTTTACCTAGGCTAAAAAAAATTTTTATGCATGCTCTCTTTTATTCCTACTCTACTAGTGAATGTTTATAAGGAGATCTACTATAGGTAACATTTTAAAGAATCCTTTTTAAATATGTGCATTATATTCACCCTAGAATTCTCATTTCATTTATGATGTTTTGAGTATAAACATTAGAATCTCATAGATATTAGTTTTATTACCATTATTTTTAGAGGAACTCAAGAGGAATATTGTTCTATTGCTCGTATTGTATCCTTGACATAGATATACATCAATGTATTTAGCACCTTATATATATAAATAAATAACCTTATATATATGATGCTTTTTATTTATGTATATAAAATGCTTATATATATATATATATATATATATATATATATATATATATATATATATATATATATATATATATATATGTATATATATATATGTATATATATATGTATATATATATATATATGTATATATATATATATATATGTATATATATATATATATATATATATATATATATATATATATATATAAGAAACACCATATGTATAAGGTTATTCAATTTTGTTACACTGGCCAATGAAGACAAGCATTATAATGATAGATTTTACCATGTGGAAAAGACTTTAGATAGAGATAATGATGATGGGGAAAGCTCTAGTGATGCAGAAGATAGGTTGGATATCCTAGGACTCAAGTTGACATGATTACACAAGGCTACATCCAACTTAGAGGTAATCACCTGTGGGGATTTAGTCTACCAAATGTTTCTTCAATACAAGTGTGTAGAGAATATTCTCTAATTTTTAGGACACTAAGGACCTTGTCTACTGATAGGTTTCATATATTTGGTTCTCTCGTAACCATATTAGCCATTCTAAGGTCTATATATAGGGGGCCTTCCCCTTCACTATACCTTAGAATAGAATTTTTTGGAAGTAATTTAAATCAATGAAAATCTTTTTGCAATTTGCCTCAATATTTTCATATGTTGTTATTTCTCAGGCTTTTCTAATAACACATGATTTCATTTATTCAATGGTTAAATCTAACAGTAGTTCTTCAAATAGATCTCATTAGTTTGTGTTATTAGATATTCTAATAAAGTCTTTTATGTATGATATATTTTTCTTCTATTTTACTAATGAATGTGCTTAAATAAATTTATTGTAAGTAGTTAATTTACAACATAATTTAAAGATATATACATTTTATCTACCCTATACTCCGTATTTCATTTATTATATTCTGAGTCTCACACTAGGATCCCATAGATGTTATTTATATTTGGACTATTGTCAGAAAGAACCAAAGGAATATGTTGGTCTTTATTTTCATAAATAAAATTTTATTTTATGCTCTACCCTACTTTCCCTTTTGAACTTTTTTAACATGAATCACTTTAGATTAATTCTCACTATAAAATCCACTTGTTCATTTAAAATTTGGGCATATATTGGAAAAATATAAAAGCAATTTTACATCATAACAATTCAAATAAATTTAAGGTAGATCGTGTCACTATTGAGTTCTTATTATCCCTACAACAGGACCTACTTGCAGGTTAATATATATATTATTTTAATGTTATGTTTTAATTCCCCTCAATATATTCTAAAATATTCCCCTTTTCGAATAGGGAATGTTATCTAATTTTTAAGACGTGAGGGACTTTGTCCACCAATAGATGCCATGTATTTGGTTATCTTGTAACTAGTGTAACCATTTCAGGATTGAAAAATGCATATATATAGGGGTTCCCCCCTCAAATCTACTCAAAACAAAACTTTTATGAAATTAATGCTAATAGAGAGAATAATTCATGTAATTTATTCATTGTTTCATTACTTTCATATTTTTTATTCCTCAAGATTTGCTGATGATAGATAATTTCATTTTTATAATGGTTAAGTATGATAGTAGTGTATTCAATGCATCATGTTACTTTTTGCTTCCTTCTTTGTTAACAAATTATGTCTATGTATGATTTATTTCCTTCTACCCTATAAATAAATATTAGCTATTTTTAACCATACTTTTCAAATATATGCAGTATATTTACGTTAGAATCCTCACTATATTTATGATATTTTGAGTCTAGCAATATGATCTCATGAATGTTATCTTTATTTGCACTATTATGATGAATAAATGAAGAAAATCTATTAGTCATTTATTGTTGCAAGGAAAACCTTCTTTTCTGCTCTACCCTACTTCCATTCTTGAATTTTTTTAACATGAATCACTTTATATTAATGCATGCTATAAATACTCATTTATTTGTTTAGTGTTTTGGAAATAAATTAGTAAAATATAAAGAAATTTACATCATAACAACAAATAAATTTTAGATAGATCATATTGCTACTAAGTTCTTACTGACCCTACAGTAGGGTATTCTTGAAAACTAAAGATGGTAGCCACACAATCATTCCAACAAAATTGAATTAATTACATTCAAAGGATTCCCTATCTCTTCTTCAGATTCAAAAGATTAACTATTTCTCACATTTATAGGGAAGGAAATAAAAAGACTGATTATATGGAGAATATAGGGGTTAGGACCAATTCACATAAACATTGGATGAGTGACGTGGATCTCCTAAAAGTCGTCACTATTATCATACAAAATGAAAAACCCCTCTCACACATGTGATATGACTAATTTATAATTCTCAAAATTCATTCCATGAGGAAAAAATATTGATGTTAGGTGTTATTTAAAGATCCACTAATTTCAGACTTTCCTCCTCACATGCAAATGATTCTCTATTTCCCATTTGTACAAGGAAGGAAATAAAGGGTCTGATCACATGTCAAACATAAGAGTTAGGAGTGATTCACATAAAAAATTTAAGAGTGATGTAGATCTCCAAAAGGTCACACATGTGATATGACTAATTTAAAATGATTAAAATCCATAACATGAGGGAAAAGAGTGGTGTCCCATGCTTGGGGATAGCTAAGTATTTTTATGGGGGCACTAATGAGAAATTATAGGATTATTCCTCTTTATTATTGGTCTCATGATTTTTAAATTTTGTGTAATACAAGATGCTGAGATAAATTAGGAACATTTTACTACAAAACTTTTATTAAAAATAAAATTGATTGGATGAAAATGATAGTTTTCAACCAATAAAAAAGGAGCAACCATATAAGTATTCATCCCCCTGTTGCGTCCTACCCCTAAAAAATTTCTCCCTAAATAGTATTTGCTCCTATTTTTAAGGTAAATATATTTTATAAGTAGTTTTTTAATATATAATGATGCATGGGACCTTCTACCCAAAAATATAGAAGCATGAGGGAAACATTTTCCA
>JARHVA010003862.1:1612500-1622500 GCA_037957365.1 Torreya grandis
TTTGTTATGTACTTTGTATTTTATTACTAAATTTGAGTCCATAGTTTTTATATTAATTTGTTTTTAAATATTTTAAGAGTTATTTTTATTTGTGGGTATGTTTTAAAGTTTATAGTCCTTTGTCATCTTTAGTCAAAACATTAAATAAACCATGTTTAATATCAAATATCAATAAAGTATGTATATCAAGCTTATCATTGTCAAAAATCTCTTGTATGTATTTGGATGTATTATCAGTTGTAACTATCATCCCTAGAGTTCACATTATGGGAGGGAATGATAGAATATTTTAATGTCAACATAGTTACGAATTATAAATAATTTCTAAGTGATTGATATTTATAACAATCACATTAGGCTAGGAGTTTATGGAAGGATATTAGGAGATTTTATGGGATTTGGATGAGGGAGATCTCCTAAATCTTAGGGGGTATTTTCCCATATCTATGTAACTTGATATTCATTTAATAATTAAGTTTTTGTCATTGATCATTTTATTGTGCTTCACACATTGTCCATTAATGGGATAGTTCCCATCATAACTTAAATATTCCATAATGAGCAACACCATTTCCAATTATCTCAGAACATTTACTATATATATTTTCCATTTATATATTGTATCTAAACATAGATTTGTATAATTTATGATATTTCATTCCAATAAAATAACAACATACTCATTTGGGAAGTTTCTCAAGGGAATTTTGATAATTAAGTAGTACATCTCAAGATGATCAATTCTATTTTAAGCTATAAACTCATTTGGAATGAATTTTTAAGGCATTCTAATGATTGATTGTTCCATTCTATGATGACCAAGATCATTTCCACCTATCATAAGAACACTTGTTATTTATATATTAATTCTATAAATAGATTTCCATAGATTATTTTATATAATTTATTCCTTCTTTAGATGTCTTTAGATATATATATGTATTTGAGATAATGTCTTGTAAATCAAGGTGGGCCTTTTTCACAATCTTCATTATAAATGATTAAAGTATTAGAGGAAAAAAATATTTCATTGAGAATAACATCTAAATGGCATCCAAATTATGTGTTTGATTCACAATATGTCTTCCATAACCCTCTTGCATTAGAGGTATCTCATCCCTTCCCACCACACTTTGTGCCATTTAATTATCTTACTTATGAGAAATAATTAGGTGACCTTGAGCATGATCAAGAAATGAAACTCCTTTCATTAAACAAGCTAAAGTTTATGGCTACTACATTGTCATCATCTAATACATGAAAATTTAAGATCAAGCCATCTTACAAAGTTAATTTGAATGAGCCAAAATGTGATACCAATCAAATAGTTAACATGGTGGTTTTACAATGATCTATATTACAAAATGCATCATGCAAAAAATTATTAGATTCATAAAAGCTCTAGCACTTCTTATTTAAAAGTTGGTTGAGTATCGATTCATATCTCTCCCTACACCTATAAGCAACCCCTGAGTATATTTGGTCAACCGTTGACTTATACGAGTCCCACAAAATTACACTTAATGGGTCTCCTACCATGGGTTTTGGATTATGTCTAGGGGATCATCAGAATTAGAAAATGTTAAATAATCTACTATAAGACATATAATGAAAATTATAGAAGTTTAAATGTGGAAATAGAAATAAAATTGTCATCATGGAACTTTGTAACCAATGGTAATGACTTAAAAATAATAGGATCTTGCATAATAAGTAGAGTTTCATCAACATTTTCAAGATATAACATAAGTAAATTGTCTAATAGGGATTTTAATCATTAATTTTCAGCCCCCTGGAATACCTTTCAGATAATTTAATTCATCAATTCAAATACCTATGAGGATGAGTCTCTTTTCTTGAATTTACAAACTAATATTTGGAGACGAATTTGAACCCAAAATACTAATTAAAATAAGTGACACAAAATCATACCTAGTAACTCAAAAATCTCTTGGAATTTTATATGATTATAAAAATTATGATTATGTGAGGACATGAAATGGTCTACACCATATAAATATATAAATATTAACTTTTAATTCATGACAACAAGGTGTGATATCTCAATGTAGAGTCAAGGTTAAACACTTAGACCAATAAATAAGTACTTAAAATTTAAAGCCCATTAATTGGGTCAAAAATATGCCACCAAATCAAATCCATGTAAAATAAATTAAATTTAAAGAGGAAAGTAAGACAAACAACTTTAATCCTCTTGAAAAAAATATTTCAATAAAAAAATCACAAAAACATCATTTATCAAGATTATAAAAATATATATGAAACATAAGATTTAATTATATCTCTTGGGAAGTTTTTCAAGGGAATTTTGATAATTAAATATTACATCCCAATTAGATCAATACCATTTTGAGCTATCTTTGAACACTTACTATATATAGTATTTCTATATAATATAGACTTTCCATTTATAGATTGTATCTATATGTAGATTTGTAGAATTCACAGAATTTCATTCCAATAAAATAGAAACCAATTTTTCACAACAAATTACACTTTATGGGTCTCCTACCATGGGTTATAGATCACATTTAAGGGATCATCAAAATTAGAAAATTTTCAATAATCCACTACAAGACCATGAAATTAAAATTATGGAAGTTAAAATATGGAAATAAAAGTAAAATTATCAGCATGGAACTTTGGAACCAATGGTAATGATTTATAAATAATAGTATCTTTCATAATAAGTGGATTTTCCTCCACATTTTTTTAAATATATAACATTATTAGTAATATCTTAAATAAAAATAAGTGGTGGTGGTATAATAGTAGGCATACACATTGGAATAAATGATGTTTTTCAAACATATATGTCCACATCAAATTTTTATCATATTTAAAAACCCAAAATTCCTCTTGGCCATTTCTAATTTTTTAGTAACATTGTAAAAAATAAATTTATTCATTTCAATCACCAAGGCAAAACCTGATCACCCACAACTAAGATCCTTATCCATTGAATACAAATGCCTCCTCGTCAAAACCAAGGGAGTTATGGTTTTGATGTAGAGATTATGCTAAGAGTCTATCTCTTCAATCAAATAATGTAATCCATCATAGACTAAAGCATTGTATGGTGATTTAGATCCTAATAGGTTTGTGCCCCCAATTACATTAGATGAACATATTTTTACATTGTCATGGGTTTGGAGTAAATAGTTGGTTTAACTATAAATTTACACTTGGGTTTGGAGTATATAGTTGGTTTAACTATTAATTTACACTCTCTATATTCACATAACCCCTATCACCAACACACACACACACACACACGGGAGAGAGAGAGAGAGAGATAGAGAGAGAGAGAGAGAGAGAGAGAGAGAGAGAGAGAGAGATTATATTTAATTTATTATGTGAATATTGACATATAATATATATCATAATATTTCTATATATTAGATTGATTAATTATATATTAATATTATATATTTTACAAAATTTATTTTAATATTAATAAATATTATAATTTCATATATATATATATATATATATATATATATATATATATCAATATAAGTTATAAATCAATATTATATATTATATATTTCAATACATCTATATATTGTTAATAGTATAGAAATAATATTAATTTTTTAACATAATTAAATGAATTTTTATTCGCTTAACATATTATGTAATACCATGTAACATGAAAATGGGATGATTTTTAACTTCATTTAAAATTCATGTGTGGTAGGGGGTCAAAAATGTGCTAATAGGTATGGATTTAAAACTTTGTAGTGTTTCACCATGTGCATAGAAAATAAGATAGATCACTTCAAAGATCAAATCTATCAAACATTATTGTTTGGTGAGCATTAAATTAAAAATTATAATCATGTATCATGAAACATTAAATTTGGTGTTGTAAATGACACTTGACATGAGACAGTGGGTAATAAAATATATGGATAATCAAATTTCAAGTGATGCAAATGATTAATTTTGTATCCCTTCAAACTTGGTTATAAAAATTTTATGAAATATTAAATTACATACAAATTATACAAATGAATATTTGTTCTACTTTATAAAATAACAATCAAATTTTAGTTAACCATGAGGTATTTAGAGATACAATTCGAGATAACCATGCATGATTTTTTTATTGAAATGATTAAAATTAATATAAAATCTATTTAACACCAATGAATCTATATTCTAGTTATTAATGGTGTGTTTATTTCTCCACTTAAATCTTTTGGTTCATTTAGAGACAAAGAAATTTAGAAGTTTTCTAGTTTAAGACTAGAATGATTGCTTACTAACTTAAATTTCAAAGTCTGACCATGAGATGTGTTTATTGGTAGATCCTTTCGGAGATGAAAGCATCAAAAAGTTAGCTAGAGAATAGTTCATCAATTTTTATGGACAAGTCTGGTTATTTTTTGACTCATGTATACTATGGCCTTGTTGATATTTTTTGTAATGCATAGGAAGATGCATGTATTTGCGCACCTGCAGTCAGCTATAATTTTTTTACTTATAGATGTTAAAAAAAATTATTTCATATTCTCAATTCATTGTTTCAGTATGGTATGAATATCTAATTTCAATATTATGTAAATATGCTTTCTTTCTTTGTTGTTATCCCAAATCTGAGAAAAAATAATATATTATTTTATTTTCCTAAGTAGTTTAATTTCATCCAAGAATATTTGGAAGTGTAGATCTCTAACTATGGCTTGTAAATATAAGTTTTTTCATTTGAATAAGAATCAAAATAGCAACAACATCTAGATGGTTATGTAGTATTGACTAAAATATAGAATAAAATGTGGAAAGTGAAGATGAAGATAAAAAATCATAAAACCTTTTAACCCTCCTACAATTACATAAGAATCCCCATGTAATCAAGAGACTTTTGTCATACATATAATAGAAAAAATAGAGATTGAATAATTAATTAGGTTAATGTGGTATCCTATTTTAGCCAACCTCTACCATACTTCTTTGGAAAATACATTAGACACACTAATATAGGTGAATTTGTTTAAATGGTAACATGTCAAATTGATAGATGGGAATCTTATAGAGAGATATGTAATTATTAATATAATAACATATTTTTAGTGGTTGATTTTAGATATACAAAACAAAAAAATAAAAAAAAATCTCATTATTCACTAATCCAAAAACCAATGTGTCACTTCTAATGCAATCCATACATTTCTTAATCCAATACTACCACCATAAATTGATGAGAATTTTTTATAGGACTAATGGTAGATGGTTTTTGATTTCCCACCTTATAACAATAATGAGTTTTCTTTCATATTTTTTGAGAAAAATTTATTGTGATTTTAATATCCTATATAAAATTCCTTATTGATTTTATTATTAAGAGTTTTGGGGCCAGTAAAATGGTTTTCGATAGGATAAGTTGGGTGTATATCATGTGCCTATAAACATGTGAGAGTCTGTATCAAATAACCACTTTAGCTTGAGATAATCCCCTCTAAAATAAAATATTTTCTAGATATTGGTAGTATCTATGCACTTAAGTCACTTACTAACACCCTCATGTAACATACGAGCCAATTTTCCTATATTGATGCTTATGAGAGTGGACAAGGAGATGATCTATCTAACATTACTACTCAACCACACTAATGAATATCTTGTGGTGTTTTATGCACTAGAACTTAAATTATATGAGGAAAATGGTTTCATGAAAAATAATTATGGTGATGTTTCTAATTAGATAAATGATATGGTTTTGATTGATGATTTTTTGAAACATACATATGGTTTGGATATAGTGCTTATACCTTTGCAAGTACCTTTTAAATTTGACATGTAATTTTTTTATTGGACCTATTAAATTATAAATAGAGTTTAAAAGATAATAAATATTTTACATATAAATTACAATAATATATATGTAATTTTTTAGGTTGTAATAGGAGCCAATACCATCATTTTCCTAGCCAAATTGTGAACCGTAATGTAGCTCATATATTGTTACATTTATTTGGTTGATGTTTATATATACAAAGGTAAGATTGAATGTTATAAGTTGTCATTTATTTACATGCATGTAATTTTATATATATTCTTGACTAATGATGATATTTTGTTTGTTTCATTATTGTTTTCATTTTATGATCTTCCATCTATATGGATAGGAGTAGACATAGGTGTTGTTAATGTGATTTTATTTGTAAAATAACTTACTCAAGTGTGAGTCAAACTTGTAAATTATGTTTAAGTGTAAATATGGATTTCTTTAAATAAATTTTATAACATAATAAACCCCATGTTCAAATTTTATATACCTTAAAGAATTATATATGTACATACATACATTTGAATTTTTTTTAATTAATTTATATATATTATTATTTAAATTTTATTATTTTATTGAAAATATAGACATAGCTATAATCATAGCCTAAAATTATTTGATCATAAGGCACATGTCATCAATGAAATTGGTCACATCCTTCAATATTTCTATCTCACTATGTCAATAATCACATAGAATATGGTTGGCCTTTACTTGATTATGGATAATTTTTATGTGTCACATATGTCCACCATATATTCCTATGGTAGTATTGAACAACTATAGTAGGATTTTTAATTCCCAACTAATTGCTTCTTATCATAAATTTAAATAACTAGTGATGTTGTACTTCATATTCATAAAGGTGTTTTAATTTCTTGTATTCGCATTTATAGAGAGACATGGAAATTGGATGGATGTACCATGGAGTGACACTATGATAATTATATTATCTGATGTATTAGTTCATTGTATTATAATATGCATATGGATGAGGTTTACTAAAAAAATTAATTAGTCAATGCTACACAACCATCTAGTAGTTATTATTTTAAGTCTTAGTAAAATTAAAAAAACTCATATTTACAAGCCATAGTTAGAGATATACACTTTCAAGAATTCTTAGATGAAACTTAGATAGCTACCATTATCATCAGTTTATGGTTGTTTAATTCAATATTAGAGGCACATGAAGTAGTCCAAATTATATTAAGTATGAAATGTGTTTTTGAATATTTGATTTTAGTTCAAGTGGAATATATAAACAACTCTTTACATGCATGCCAAGTAATTAAAATTCATTTAGAAATGGAGTTGTATAAAAAAATTGACATGATTCATTTTGGTAAATGGCAGAGGGATTATTATTATTCATATGGATGGAGGATAGAACCTTATCTAGATCTAGAGAGATTTAGACTTGTATAAAATAGTCAAAATATTTGCAATGGAATTATGACAATTTTTAAATATTTTTATTAGTATGGATTTAATTCTTCTATTTATCACCATTTGAATACAAATAAAAAATTTATTAATATAACATTCTATTAAAAAATGTTTCATTTTATTATGAAGTTAAAACTAACTACCCTGGAAAAACATTCAAACATTAATTATTTACTAAAAATATTTAAAGATTTAAACATGATAAATAAAAATAAATAATAAACATAGTTTTGAAATATAAACATAATTATATATTTTTATCATTTATTATAATTATTCATATTAAATAACTCTATTTATATTTTTTAATTTACATGATTAAATTATGTAATATGTATTTAACTCCTTAATTTTAAGCCCCTTATAATACCTTTGAGATAAAACTCACCAATTCAAATACCTATGATAGTGAGTCATCTTTATTGAATTTACACTTGTAACACAATAAACATCTGGCATGGTGGGCCTTTTTAAATATTTATTCATCCCCCATGATGTCAACTTCAATGAATAGTTTGAACCAAGGTGGTCCTTTTTGAAAACCCTCATTACAAATGATTTAAGCATTGGAGGTAAAAAATTCTCTCATCGATAAAAACACCAAAAAGGAATCCAAAAATGGACTGCTTGATTCATAATATAGCTTGCATAACCCTCTTGCATTAAAGGTATCATTTCAACCCTTGAGACCACATTTTATGGTATTAAAATTTCCTGCTTATGAGAAATATGAATGTTGATCTTGAGAATGACCGATAAATGAAACTCCTTTAATTAAAAAAGATAACATATGGAACCACTATATTGGCCTTATCCAATACAAAATTTGAGATCAATCCATATTTTAAATTTAATCTAAATGAACCAAAATGTGATACCAATCAAATAATGGACATGACAGTACCACATCAAGCTCCATTATAGAATGTACCATGAAAAAAAATTATTAAATTCATAATGTGTCCACCATATCTTCTTATGATATTATTGAGTATCTATAGTAAGATTTTTAATTCCCAACTAATGTCTTCCGAACATAATTTTAAATATCTAGTGATGTTGTACTTCATATACATAAAGGTTTGTTAATTTCTTGTATTTGCATTTATGGAGAGGCATGGAAATTGGATCAATGGACCATGGAGTGACAATATGATAATTATATTATGTGATGTATTAGTTCATTGCATTATAATATGTATATGGATGAGGTTTACTAAAAAAATTAATTATTCAATGCTACACAACCATCTAGAAGTTGCTATTTTGAGTCTTAGTCAAACAAAACAACTCATATTTACAAACCATATTTAGAGATTTAAACTTTTAGAAATTCTTGGATGAAACTTAAATAAACTCCAATATCAATGGTTTTTGATTGTTTAATTCAATATCAGGGGCACATGAAATAGTCAAAATTATATTAAGTGTGAAATGTGTTTCTAAACATTTGAATGTAGTTCAAGTTGAATATATAAACAAATCTTAACATGCATGTGAAGTCATTAAATTTGATTTAGAGGTACATTTGCATTAAAAAAATTGGCATGGTTCATTTTGGTAAATGGAAGAGGGATTCTTGTTATTCTTATGGTTGGAGGATAGAATCTTATCTACATTCAAAGAGATTTAGTCTTGTAGAAAATAGTCAAAATATTTATAATGGAATTATGATAGTGTTTAAATATTTTTATCAGTATGGATTTACTTTTTCTATTTATCACCACTTGAATATGAATACATAATTTAGTAAAATAACATTCTAATAAAAAATGTTTCCTTTTATGAGAAGGCAAAAACTAACCACTCTGTAAAAACATTTAAACATAAATTATTTAGTAAAAATATTTAATTATATAAACATGAAAAATAAAAATAAATAATATAAATAGTTTTTAAATATAAAAATAATTACACAATTTTATCATTTATTATAATTAGTCTTATTAAATAAGTTTATTTATATTTTTCAATTTACATGATTAAATTGTCAAATATGGATTTGACTCCTTAATTTTTATCCCCCTTGGAATACCTCTAAGATAAAATTCACCAATTCAAATACCTATGATATCGAGTCACCTTTCTTAAATTTACACTTATGACTCTATCAGTTAATTTAAACACTTATAACATATTAGACATCTTACATGGTTAGATATTAAATATGGTACAGACCAATGCAGAAGACGTTCCTCTTTTAGGTCCATTAATCACATCAAACACTGAGCATACATCAAGTGGGAATACATATTCACCCCCCTTGATGTTACCTTCAATGAATACTTTGAACCAAGGTAGGAATTTTTCACAATCCTCATTACAAATGATTAAAGCATCGGAGGAAAAAAAATTGTCATTGAGGATAACACTTAAAAGGTATCCAAATATGTCTTTGATTCAATATATGTCCTGCATAATCCTATTGCATTAGAGATATTATTTCAGCCCTTGCCACCATACTTTGTGGCACTATAATTTACTACTTATGAGAAATATGAAGGATGACCCTAATCATGACCAAGAAATGAAACTCCTTGCATTAAAAAAGTTATTAAAGTATCGGGCCACTATATTCGCCTCATCCAATACAAAATTTAAGATCATGTCATCTTACAAAGTTATTCTCAATGAACTAAAATGTGGTACCAATCAAACAATGACATTGGTAGTACCACATTGACTTGTATTACAGAATGCACCATGTAAAAAAATTACTATATTCACAAAGCCTCTGGT
>JARHVA010003862.1:1625000-1707500 GCA_037957365.1 Torreya grandis
AACTATAATCAAATAATCTTAGTAACTAATATATTTAATTGCTTCAATTCTAAAAAATTATATATAATTACCTAGACCAACGAAAAGGACTAGTTTATAACCTGTCAAGGACACATTGATGTCTAAATGCTCTTTCCACTTGGAATATGGTGAGATTACGTATGAGAAAATTTAAATAGATTAATTATAGAATTGATTAGTAATTAAATATATATGTTTAATGTGTGATATTAAAATAGATATGGTGAGATTCACTTGACATCATTTTCTTGTTTTATTTAAATTAATATTCTAGGATAATTAACATAGTTTATGTTTCTGTTGGATATCAAAATCCTATTTGAGTAGCCTCATTGGTGGAAAAAAAATCCCAATAGTCACATCATAAGAGGTAAATCCTTGTTGAAGTACTCTAAGAGCATGATAAATTAATGTGGCATTAATATGGTGTTATTTGAGAAATTAATCTTGTGCTAAGGTGTCAAGGTCAAATATCAAGATCATATTAAATTGATGTGATAGAGATTAAAATGGTGACATTCAAATGATTCATATTGTGCCAAGGTGTTAATGATGGTTTGCTTTATACTTTAAAAAAGGGTTAATTTTTTATTGGAATGTAATCATTCATAAGTGACAATGTTACCTATTTTTTAACATATAAATAGATTGCAGACTATTTGACATGTTTTGACATTAGTTTTATTATCCAATTTTAAAGGCCAAAACATTAAATGAAATGACAATGAATTTTGAATTAAATTTGGCTTATTGGGGGATCAATATTAAAACACACGTGAAGATCACCATACCATAATGGTAGGGTTATTTTAGATACAATGAACCTCCAATCCATGTGATTAATGGTGAGTTTATTCTTTTGAGGGATTTTATTTTATATTGAGTAATTACTCTTACAAGAAGTATATTTTTTCACCTATGAAACATTCTTAATTTTAAGAAAATTATGATAATACTCATGACATCATTGTAGAGTTAGATATTCTAATATTTTAAAATTAAATGCTAAAATTTTTTATGATGAAAATCAAAATTTAAATCCCAACATGGGAAATTTGAAGCCTAGCATGGAGAATTTAAATCTTGACATGGAAATTTTGAAGAATGAAGAATAGATAATCTATTATTATGAGTCTTGTGAATAGTTTTAGATGTACAATTTTGCTATTGAAAAATAGGAAGATAAAAAATTTGATGATGAAAATCATATTTCAAATCCCAACATGGAAAATTTTAATCTCGGCATGGAAAATAGAAAATCTACTATTGTGAGTCTTTTGAACAGCTATAGTTGTACAAGTTTATACATTATGAAAAAGTTGTAATAGTATTCTAGGTGAATTTAATATTTGAAAATTCTAT
Source organism: Torreya grandis (assembly GCA_037957365.1). NCBI lineage: Eukaryota > Viridiplantae > Streptophyta > Pinopsida > Cupressales > Taxaceae > Torreya > Torreya grandis. The sequence continues at coordinate 1,626,384 of JARHVA010003862.1, forward strand.
TTTTTATTTCTATAACTATTCACTCCCATATTTCATCTCTTCTTGCATATTTATTTAGAACATTTCTAGAACTATTGTTTTGTCTAGACTATCCCCATAGTCTCAGTCTTTTGTTTTAATTAGTCTTATTGGTTGTTGCCCACTTGGGCCTGCACATTCTAGTTTTTTTCCATAGAAATAAATCACAATTGGGAGTTAGTTTACATTACAAAAGGAAAATAGGTCAAAAGATTCAAGTGGGTGTATAAGATGAAAATGGATCGACCCCATAAGTTGTAATTCAATATGGGTAGATTCCTTGCTTGGTTTTATTTCTATGGAAAATAGTTGCATAATTATTACTTTGCACATTTTTTTATCATCTTCATCATTTGGTGAAAACTAACCAATTTTGTAGATTTAGCCAATAAACCATGTAGTTCAAATATCCTTTATTTTAAATGAATGAGCATGAATAGTTACTACAATTCATCTAAATTATGCATAAAGTGGTGAGCCATTACAATCTAATTTTTTTTAGCCCATCTATGATAATAGAAAACATAAGATAATATAATAGGTAGTCTCCCATAGATTTATACTATGGCATTTATAAGAACAATTGACTATACCCCCACCTATAATTAGGATTTAAAATATTGGAGTTGGGTAAATGAAATAATTTAATTGAGTAGATAACTTATTGTTAATGAAGTTATGTGTACTACCAGATTAAATAAATATATTCAAATTCTATTTCATGAAGAAAACCACCATATTAATATTTAGGCAAGTACTAATACCTAAAAGTGCATGATAGGAAATAGTAGGTTTAGCATATTAAGGTTCATCCTCAGGTCCTTCTAGACTATTGATGTGTGTCTATGTAGAGGATGCAATGCGAACAATTGAATAACATTTCTTAGATTATAATGTAAGTCCTATAAACAATTGGGGATTCACTCAATTTTGATGGAAATATTATACAGTTACCACTTTCTAGTATGTAAGCAAACCCTACTATAGGGATAACAGTAATATGATAGTGACACAATATACCTAAATTTATTATCATGTAAATTGTTTTGTATTTGGCAATATAAGACCAAAATATTAAGCAAACAAATGGGTATACACAATTAGCATTAATCTAAAGTGTTCCATGTTAAAAAAGTTTGAAAAGAGGGAATTATGTAGAGCAAAAAAGAAATTTCCTTTACAACAATAAAGACCAATAAATATTCTTTGATTTCTTTTAGCAATAATGCAAATGAAACTAACAACTATGAAATACTAGTTCTTAGAAGCATAATATCATAAGTGTAGTCAAGATTCTAAGGTGAATATAATACATATATATGAAAAGTATTATTTAAAACTACCTATATTAAATTTCCTTAAACACATTCACTAGTAGAGTAGGATGAAAATAGAGCATACATAATAGACTTTGTTAGTCTAGCTGAAAGAACAAACTGAGATGATGTATTTGAAAAACTAATACTAGATATTAACCATTAAAGAAATGAGATCATATATTATTTATAAAGGTTGAAAAATAGGAACATATGAAAATAATGGAAACTATGAGTTAATTATTTGAAATTACTTTCTCTTTGCATTAATTTGAAAAATCCTATCTTTGGTTTAGAATGAAAGGGAGAGCCCCTATATATAGGCCATTTGAATGCCTTATTCTGTTACAAAAGGAATTGAGAAACATGACACTTATCAGTAGATAAGGTCTCCTATGTCCTAAAATTAAAGAATATTCCATATTCAAAATATCAAAATATTTTAAAATTTAATTTGAAAGACCATAAGACATATTTCCTATCTAGAAGGAACCCAATAGGTGGATATTTTATTCCTGAGGAGATGGGTTGGGATCCCACTAGTATTGTCGATGATGAATATCCTACTGTAGAAGAAGATGAAGTGCTAGTGTTGATTGAGGAATAATACATTCCAAGAGGGGTTGATGAGGTGGTGGATCCTGAGGTGGTTGTTTTTTTTTGGGCATTAACTTGCCATCTCCATACTTAAGAGAATTTATTTTACTCACTATCAATTAATCTCAAATTAATTATAATCTCCTTCATTAGCTCTGTTATGGGCCTATCCATTATATTATGCCTATTTAGGAGAGGTCCCACACCTTCATTGATGGCCTCGGCCTTATATATTATTTTGTAGGTAGAGGTTGATAAATTCACCATCTCTTGTCTAAAGGTCATCCCTCTAGCCATGGCTTATTTTCAAAAGTTCAGCATGAAATTTTGTAGTTGAGCCCTTAAGGCATCTCTACTAATGATAGATCCATCTTTTTTATCCAAGTGCATAATTTTAACATCCTTTAGTAAGGTGATAAATTTATCACTTTGTTGCATAAGGGATCTCCCTAGAGGCCTCATATCTTTAACACTGGTTTAAGTTTATTCTCCTACAAATTACATAATATTGAGCGATGCTCAAATCCTTCAAGGGAATTAGTTTTAGTTCCTCAAATTTCTTAATTTTTATCAACCTCATCACATTGATTATCGTGTTGTCATATCCTCTATATGCATCTTCTCCCTTGAGGAATTTATTCTATATTTCATCTCTTGTAGTCATCTAAAGTATTCATCATATCAAACATTTCTTCCATGGCCCATTCTACTCTTGTTATGGTCTTCTTTGGTAAGGTGGCCTTGTGCTACTACTCCAAGTCAGTCATTCTTTGTTTCACTCCCTTAACTAATATGGTATCCACATCCATAATTTCCTAGAGAGCTAAGAGGGAGTCCTCCTTGTATTGTTGTTTTTGGGCTTGCCTAGCCTTCTTTATCCTTATCATCTCAAATAAGGTTTTTTATTATTCATACATGATTATTTGGCCAAGGTGGGTGACCTTCCTCTTCGTAACCCTCTTCATTTCCCTAGACTCCTTGTCAAATTTTAATATAACCTTGGGAGGGTCCATTATGGCCCATTCTAGGTTCTCCTTAATGGCTAGATGTATCTACTTAATCCATGATTTATCTGAAGATCCACTTGAAATATATGATGAGGGAGGTAATGGTTGAGCTAGATTCAACCTTAGGAAGGTATATGTCTATGAGGTATTATCGGTTGTGACCAATGTGAACATAAAGATAGGGGATGAAAAATTACTAGTGTTAGTTGAATAACTAGCCCAGAATAAGGGACATTGTGGAAAGATGATAGTAGGAATCTTCTTAGATAATTATATATTAGGTTTAGGCATATATCCAACATGATTGGGGGAAAATTGGCCATCATCAAGACCTTGAAAATGGATGATATGATGAAAGGGGTGATGGTGGGAAATGTCATAATTATAACCTAGATTACAGGGCTTGTGAGGGGCCTACAAGGTTGGAGGTGGACATGACCCATAGTTATGGGTTTCAAGTATGCTCAAGGGATACTTGTATAATAAAGATGTGGGTAAGGAAATACACTATTGACCTTAAACACTCAGTATATCTTTGATAGGAGGAAGGGGAGGTGATGATGACATTAAAATTGCCAGAGCAGGATCTATTATTGTTCTTATTGAAGGTGTGACATGCATTATAGTATAAATTTACACCTAGGATGTGCTACCATATGGGACGTCTAAGGTGGAAGCCTACCTAGCTTATTTCCTATTCCTAGCCCTCCTTTCTTAAAATTAAAATATAATGCCTAGAGCATTTTTCAACTAAGTTGTAGGTTAGTTGGCACTTATTATTCAACACTAGGAGTATGGATAGGAGATGCGGATGTTTTTATTTGAGTATCATGGTTTTTAGATGCCTAAAATAATTTATCACCATAAAGTATTCCTTTCACATTATTGATCCCAACAACCTTTAGCCTGTACCTAACTTCTTCATTATCATTTGCATTAAGGTAGAATTCATATTTATGCTCAATCTCATGATCTTATGTGATACTGAGAGCTACCTTGTGTCTGACATAATGATCAAATGTCAAGTGCATAGGGTCCCATTACATATCAATATCTTTCTCCAAATTAAAAGTGGAACTATTTTTGGTAGTAACTATAAATGAGTGCCATGTTTTAATTTTAAATCAACTGACGTTGACGAATCGGGGATAGACCGCCAACATTTTCTTTATTTTACATAATTCATCTACTCTTATTTGTAGTTGGAAGGCAATCTCCTTAGCCAATTTTTTTGTCACTATGGTGGGCAATCTTAATGGGTTTATTTTGATTCTCTCAACTCTTATTATGATATAGTCTAGGTAGCACCATTAAGATCTCAGTGTGCTAAGGTTTTCCCTAATCTTTGCTAACATCTTTGGTATAATTATTTTATTGATGGATTTGTATAAAATTGGGTAGAGCTGCTCAGCAATAACTTTCAACTCTTACCTATATTTATAAATTTTAACCTTTGTGAAGACATGGGGTATGGTCCATCTCATTATTGGGTCCTAATTTATAAATTAGGGGAACTTGAGAGTGGCACAAATGGCATAAACCAAGTAGGACATCATATAGAAAGGATTTCATTATTTGAACATGGTCTCCCTGAGGGGAGGGTCATGGAGTCATCTATAATGATATACAGTTATGGAACACACTTATCATCTATGTGGTAAGTGTCTTCTATTCCATGCAACATGTTCATCATTTCCATCCATATTCTCACCCATTTTGTAAATTGGGTGATGGGAATCTGATTTATTTTAGACTTGCATATGAACCTCCTTGGGATCTTTACCCATTTTAAAAGACTCATATGATATTTTGTGAATCAAGCCATTGGGTCATGGTGTCTTGATTTTAAATAATTTTAGGCTTGGCCATGTTATAGTAGTCTTGAATGGCTTATCTAGCTATATAAGTGATATCATTGCTGAATTTGAAATATTTGATCATGTGATCCACACACCTAGAGTGAGTGAAAATTTGTTGGACTAAGTCAACATAGGGGAACACCTCTGGATTGGATGTAGCTTTGTGTAATCCTACAAACTTAAGTACCAAGATGTCAAACCTTTTCTCTACAATATTGGGAACTTCCTTATCATCACTTTCTTGGTCTACCATCCTCTCCACATGGTAGAATAAGTCATTATGATCTTTTTCATTTGTGGCTAATGCAATTGCATTAAAGCTGGTGTCTCAAAAGACTATTTTTATTTCTAGTATAAATATAGGAACAAGACTTGTTCTATCTTGGTGGCTCTAGATGCTCCTGCTTTGACCATGACTTCTATTTTTTGATTAATGAGCATGTGGATTGCGTAGATGCCAAATGATTGTACAAAAGTCTTTTAGAAAATAATATAGAGTACATTGAAGTTTTTAATAGATAGCAATAGTGAGTGCTAAGTTTTGAGACAAGAAGATTTAAACCCTATATTTTTATTAAAATTTTGAATTACAAGATATGATCCATAAATAAAATATTTAACTTGATTGGACATATATCCTAGGTGACTCTTTGGTTTTATTCCAACAACTCCAAAAATTAACTTTTGGGAATTGGCCAATCATCGCTCTTGATTTTTCCATGCATCTTCACATCATAGGCTAGACTTTTTCTTAAGGTGACTTGGCTTTATAATTTCCAAAATGAGCCTCCATCAACATTTAGTTTATACTAACAATTGATTCTCATGGATAGTAATGTGTCCTTCAAGTGTCATACTTGACACATGTTTGACACTTTTTGTCTCTTCATACATTCTAGTCTTTTACTTTGGATATTGGGATATCAAGGTGGGTGACATAATAATTTGGCACATGGCATCTTTGGAATGGATCACACCTCCTTTTAATTTTTCTTGGCTTGACCTTTTTTATTTTTATTCCATGTGGTTTTGTTACCCTTGCTAGATTTTCAAGTGGAAGGATTTCATTTGCTCACATTGTTGTGCAATTGTATTATATAAAAATCTTAGTCGACCCATCTATTATCACACCTTACCATGTGTTTCCCTTCTATTGGAACACTTGTATTCAATTGTCATATGACTCAACCTCTTTCATCCGTAGATTGACATCACCTAAAAACTTTTATTGGTTTTTCAAGTGGAAAGTTCTTACTATCTCACATTGTTGTGTGGATTTGTTATATGAATTTTTAAATGGACCTAAATGTCATACCACTCCAACAAGTGTCACATTTTAATTTGATCACATAGTCATTGGGTTTCATGGCTACCTTTGTTCATATTATTGTCATGAGATATAGGTCCATGTGTCTTTATCCTATTTCTCCTAAATGTTGTGTGGGTTCCACATCACATCTAGATACCTAAGATTAAGTGACTTACTACCAAGTGTCATCTTGTCATGAAATATTTGCATCATGAAATTGAAATATTGTTTATTGACTCTAGGGTGTGACTAAGTGATAAATGGTATGATGTGATAAGATCATATCATCTCAATAATTATAAAATAGCATAAGATTCAGAATACCATGATCATATGTCACATGGAGTACTCTGATTGAGTCATGGGGTTACAAAATTTTCAACTTATTCATGATATAGAATGACACGACTAGGTGATAACCATCAAAATCTCATTAGATTGCATTATCACTCATTTTTTTAAAGGCAAAAAGATATGCAAAAAATTATAAAACATATGCAACTGAGTCCCCAATGCATGCAAGACTACCTCATGTCATTTAAATTTGACCTATAATTAGGGTTATTACCAAATAAAAAGTGCCATAGTTATATTAAATCCCTTGTAAAGACCTTTGCAATCAACATGGAAGGTATTAGAAATACCTTTGAGGTATCTCCTAGGATATACCTTGAAAGAAAATTCTAATCATGTGGAAGGTATTACATGGCCCTTCGACTTATCTCCTAGGAGATATCTTAAAAAATATTCAAATTATGTGCATGTTCCATGTATCTCCTACAAAATACCTTGAAAGAATATTCCAATCATGTGCATGATCAATGTATCTCCTATGAGATACCTCAAAATAATTTTTTCAATCATTTTCATGTTCAACATATCTCATAAAAGGTACCTTGAAATAAAATTCCAATTTTGTGCATGTTCAAGGTATCTATGAGGAGACCCCTTGAAAGTAATACAAGGCCCTTCAAGGTAATACCCTAGGAGATACTTTGAAAGAAAATTCCAATCATGTGTATGTTGATTGTATATACTAGGAGAACCCTTGAAGGTACTACATGACCACTCAAGGTATCTCTTAGAATATAACTTGAAGGGAATTATAGTACCTTAAAGTCTTCTTTGAAGATATCTCTTAAGAGATACCTTTCAAAAATGCATAAGGGTGCCTTTGAAGGTATTACAAGGCCCTCCAACATATCTCATAAGAGGCATCTTGAAATATAATTCCAAGAGTGTGCATTTTCAAGGTATCTACTAGGAGATGCATTAAAGGTACTACCATTTTTTTAAGGTATATCTTAGAAGATACCTTGAAAGACCTTGTAGTAACTTCAAGTGTAACCTAATACATGTATGAAAGGTATCTCCTAGGAGATACCTTATAACTCTAAAACATGCATTAGGGTACACTCTAAGGTACTACAAATCCCTTTAAGGTATCCTCTCAAAGATACATTGAAATAAAATTCCAATTGTGTGCATGTTGAAGTAAAGTTAGAAAATTTTCATAGAATTTCTATAGAACATGTTAATTATAGTGATAGATTGCATGATAAGAAGTGGAAAAGAATAATAATAACATGAGTGAATTTATAGAGTCTTCAATTTTATACATATAAGTAAATATAAATATAAAAAAACATGGTGTTAACAATTACGAAACATAAACAACATAACCTAAGATAAAACAAGCTAAAATAAAATAGAGTAAACACTATGCACTAGGCATATGTAAAAGAATATTAGGTAAACCATAATAGAGATAGTCTATTAATCTCTATCACACATCATAAACATATTTTATTATATCAAAACACTATATATATTTTTACATGGCTCTATTTATTCACATTATAACTTTTTGACATACAAAAAGAAAGACTCTTGGCACTATTATATTTATCACTTGGCTAATAACGCTGAAGACATCCAAAAGATCATATAGATGACAAAATGATAGCTTAAGCACATGTATCCATCAATTATACAATTGATATTTTTTGAGGCCCTATTCTATGTCCAACACTTTCCTAGACTTACTCTTGTGTCATCCCAAGACAAAATCTAAACTATGATCTTGGCTAAAGGTAGAAAAGATTAGCCTTTCACAAAATCTGTAATAATAAATCTAGGTGATGTTTTTTAGGTTAAACACTTTGTGCATTACTTATCCACCTTTTTAGGTTTTTAGATAAGTAGCATTCTTGCCTAGTACCCTTTTTGGTTTTCCATAGATAAACTTATCTAGGTGGCCATCCTGGTTAGGGGGTTTTAACCAACTTAGCCCTACTCCTAATACTTATGACTATGTTATAAAATGATATTTTTTATTAAATTTAAAAATTTTAAATGCATATTTACCTAAAATGGAAGAGGTGCCGAAGTTTGGATAGGCGGTTGTGTAGGTTGGGGCTTCTCAAATTGTGCCTTTGTATCCAAATTTATCTTCTACAAAATTTCTTGGAGATCCTACAATGGAATTAACTGAGGTTCATCTATGATATGCAAAATAGTTTATTCAATATGCCATAGTTCATGCTTGATCATTTTCCAATTATCAATTAATTTTCTCACCATGGTAAGCAAAATGCATAGTGCAATCTTTGTCACCATCAAATTTTACACATCTTCTTCTTATGTGATGATAAGGAAGTCTATGACATTTGACAACTTAAGCTTGATATCTAACACAATATATTCCAACCTATCTATAGTCCTTTTGGCTTGAATAACTACACATATATTGTGTACTATCTTATTCTACCAGACTTAGAGATTACTCATCTTGGTATCCCTACTATCTAATAACTATTGAAATGTGTTGGTCTATATTTATCTAGTAGCCATTTAATCACTAATCAAATATTTAGCTTTATCCTATATTATGAACTCTAGTTTTGTAGAAGCTAAGGAATTGTCATGGTACTACCTCCAATAAATCATTCTTTATGCTATCTACTTAGCCTAAAGTGGAATAGTATCCAGGATCTATACATATTCCTCTAGTAGTTCACAAATGCCTTCCATTTTAGTGTAGATAGTGTGCCCTTGGGTGCACAATTTCTATGCACTCACCTAATCCTTTGTTAAATGAGTAAGAAATGTAGTGAGTTATTTATCCTTAGACATTACTTAATCACCATGGACTTGTAAAACAAGATTAGGACAAGTAGCATTGATGAGCTACCTAGACTTAGAAATTTGATTTTATGCTTCCACTTTCTTATCATGCAGACAAAAAACAATATGTTGCAAGTCCAAAGCATTTTTCATAATGGATTATTATAATTGATATGATCCTTCAATTTTATTGGATAATGGTAGTTGAAAAAGATCCAATGTTGTCTCCATGGAAGTAGAAGCAATAAATATGGGTCTAGCTCCAACTGTGGTCGGATATGGCATAACTGAGCCAACAAAAGTAAGAAAGTATTGTGATGAGATGATGTGGTAGGGAAATCCCACAAACATTGGGTATAGGGGTGATAATTTGATAATGAAATATCCTCTAGTTTACCTGATTAGGTCACATCCTTGTGGGATGGTACATGTTCTACTTCTATCTTTTCCTTGGATTCCTTTTCTTTCATAGTATATTCCTTAGATTGATATTGAGCCTTGGTTATGGCCTCAATGTGAATATGAGCTTCTTCCTTGGCCTTGGCTCTAGCCACAATTTTATCCTTGGCAACTACCTCAGACTTTGCTTTGACATTAACCTCTGATTTATCTTTGGCATCAGCCTCAAATTTTTCCTTGGTAGCTTATTCCTCTACCCCATGCTTGGATTTCTCCTCCTTCATATACTATTCTTTGGCATCTTTCTCTCATGTCTCTTGTTATATTTGATTTTTTTCTCCACACATCTTGTGCTTCTTCATCCTTGCATATTAGCTCTTCATGCTCCCTTATCTTCCTTTAATCTTTTGCTTCCTCAACTTTATTTTTCTCAACCTAAGCCTCTTCGACCTTATTTTTCCCAACCTAAGCTTCATTAGATTTATTTCATTGTTTCTCCTCCTCAACTCATTATTTTTCTTGTTCTTGTTATATATGTTGGGATTCTTGCATAACTACTTATTTTGTGGTCTCTTTCTTCTTTTTCCTCTCTTCTTTTTTTGTAACCTCTTCCTTAGGATATGGGGTATCCTATGCACTAATTTTTACATGTCCTTTTTTTTATTTTTGTTCTTATGTTCTTTTCTCTTTTCCTCTCTTCTTTGATTGTATCCTCCTCCTTAGGATCTAGTGTATCATATGCAACATCCATCTATTCTACTAGATCCATCACAATGGGATCTGGAGGTGCCTCCATTACGTATACATCATCTATTTAAATATTAGACTATAAGTGCTATGAATATTTAGATTCCATAACCATAACTCTATGCACAAAAATCTTTCTCGACTTGGTCAGAGGAAAAATGTATCCTTGTGTCTCCTCATGCCCCTAGAATTTACCTAATGTTAAATACTTATTATGGATGGCTCTCTGAAAGATACCATATATTATTTTATAGTGGTTAAAGGCTTGACCAAATCATGTGTACATTTTTTGAAAAATAGTGGATGTAATGGGCTCCCTTCCTATGGTAGATCTTTAATCTCCACAAATGATGAACCAATTATTGGATTGGTTTGGAAAATTTATACCACAAGTTTATGCTGAGATTATTATTTGCCTATAGTATCCATAATAATAGGAGGGGGTTGTGTAATGTTGACCAAAAGCTCACTACTTACCTTATTTTGTACTTGGAAAGTATGAAGTACTTTACAAAGAAAGAATTCATTCTCCTCCTCCATATAATATACCTCTTGGTCAATGTCATTCATCATGCATTAAAGAACTTCCTATTCATCAACCCCAAACTTTATGATATCACACTCACAAGCTATCATTGTCACATGTGGGTTATCCAACTAAGACTTCATTTACTTTGATCTCTTTTTGGCTGGTGGTGGTGAGAATCTCTATGAAAGTCCCTTCTCTTTTTATATTTATTTTTGTGCAGGAATTATAGACTATTATGATTAAACTTTTCATTACACATATGGTTACAGTTTGTTCTTGCTCTTGCTCAGGGTATTATGTACCTAAAAGGATTGTTTGAATAGGTTACACTAACCTCATGACTAGGGTTCTCTTCCTCCATACTTTAGCTTTTGATTTAACCATTGTGATTAGAAAGGGAATTAGAGTCATAGTTGGCATGGAAAAATCATGCACCTTGATTTGAATACCATTGTATACCTTATTTACTAATGCATTCTACTCCAAATATTGCATGACATCCTATGGAATTTGAGGGTGTGACCTAATCAAAGATAAAGCCTCAATCCACCATGTGTTAAACCAACCAATTTCTCATAATATTGAACTATCTTAATCTAAGTGATTCTTTTGAGGGTATTAATAGGCCAAAATTCCATTGTAACATTAACTTGGCCTAGCAGGGACTTCTATTGGGTGAAGCATAAAACAAATGTGAAACTAAGATTGGAAATTTTATGGGATACATGAAATGACCTTGTAAATATTAGTGGTAAGATTAGATGCAATAAACATGGGCCAATTTAAGTTCTCATTCAGGTGTATCATGTGATACACAATGTTAATTATTCCTTTTGTTGCATGCTTGACATGCTTTGTTATCTTCCAAGACCTCGTCATTATACACTCTACTATAATGTGCATTACAACATCCTCAATGGATTATATTGGGGTTACTCTTCCTAGACTAGTGGGAAAATTATCCTAAACAAATGAATGAATTGGAAGTGTCGTGGAATTATATCTTAGCAAGGATTTTCCATGATTTGGAAGGCATGTGGCTCTTGCCATGGTCTACACATTGATCCAAACAGTGATATCTTGGGATCTAAATGAATATCCCCTTGATTATATCTAATTAAAAATGTATGCATGACCTCATCCATTTTCTTTAATGTAGGGAACTTGATTAGCATATATACATTGGAACCCCAATGTGGATGTTTAAGTACAAGAAGCCCTACTTGTGGACCTAGTTGTGTTGATGGGGTGAAGAGAGTAACTTAAAAAATTTACACAAAATCAAATGGATCCCAATCATTGAATTTTGTTTATCAAAGACCTATCATCATCCCTAGTTCATCCTTCTAAACATTTGTGAGTTAGATCATTAAATTACTCTTATCTATGACTATACCTATAATTTGCATTATTTGATTTCTTTGTTCTACCAAAATTTGGGTCTCAATTTTTGTGCATGGGAGTATATATAGAGAAGATAGTAGAATACTCTTGTTTGATGAAGTCTAAAATGTTTTAATATTTTCCATCCCCTTTATTTTATGGTTTTTGACATCTAATTTGCTCTTGCCAACCTATTTAAATGCACTAACTACCTCTTCATGAGACTTATCCTCATATTTAATATTTTATCTTTGATATTGACCTTTTTATCTCCTAAATCTTTAATTTAGACCATAGCATGTGTTTGATGTGACCCTATGTCACTTCATGTGGCCACTTTGTTTAATGAATCCACATATCACATCCCAACTTGATCTACCTTGAACATGATGCAAGATTTTGAAATGCCATGTCATTAATGGTCTTACATGACTATTAGTGGTCTTTCTACCACACCTGATTTGTCACTACCACTTCCCTAAAATTAATTTGAGCTCAATGTAGTTATGGCTAGCTGTCCTTGATGATCTATCACTAGAATTTGAATTCGCCTATGATCACAACCACTTCACAGATGTTATGATGTGAGATTAAAGGTGGTAAGGATTAAGCCTTTAACTATTTATATGTCCTAGAAATATGGTTACCTACAATTTTTTTTATGATAATGGTACCATGTTATGATACTTTTTGAATAATGTAGGGTCATTTCCATTTAGTGTGCATCTTCCCTAGAAATGCTTTGGACCTGATATCATATAATAACACTACCTATTCTAAATTAAACTCTTTAGATCACATGTTGAGATCATGAAATTCCTTGTGAATCAGTGTTTGAACAAGTCTTAAATAATCAATTCACCATTAATGAATAAAAAATGCATTTCAACTTCAAAAGGTGTTTTGTTTATTATTTTTAAATATATTTGCATTACTCATATATCCATAACTCGACTATCCCTCACACACCATGGTTATATCAAATCCCTTGTAATAACCTTTACAATAAACATTGAGTGTATTACAAGGCTCTTCAAGCTATCCCATAGGATATACCTTGATATATAATTCCAATCATGTACATGTTCAAGGTATCTACTAGGAGGACCATTGAAGGTACTACATGACCCTTCAAGGTATCACCTAGAAGATACCTTAAAGGGCATTATATTACCCTCAAGTGTACATTGAAAGTATCTCCTAGGAGATACATTTACAATATGCATAAGGTTACCCTTGAAGGTATTACAAGGCTCTTAAAGGTATCTCCTAAGAGATACGTTGAAATAAAATTTCAATCATATACATGTTTCAAGGTATCTACTAGGAGATCCCTTGAAGGTACTACAAGGCCCTTCAATGTATCTCCTAAGAGATACCTTGGAATAAAATTCCAATCATATGCATGTTCAATGTATCTACTAAAATAAACCTTGAAGTGTTTTGTAGTACCTTCAAGGGTGCCTTGAAGGTACCTCCTAGGTAATATGTTTCAAACATTTAGAAAGGTAACCTTGAAGGTATTAAAATGCACTTAAAGGTATCTCCCAAATTCTAAATTATCTTAACAAGATCTTATTTCATAAACAGTCACTGAGATCTATCAACTAGAATTGATGACATATTATTCATTAACTTAAGTAACTCATAACAAAACTGTTAAAACTTCTATTTGATATATCAAACAACTAAGATACCAAATCAATGACAAGAAATGGAAGAAACCACTATACAACATAAACTTTAAAAAAAACCCAAAGGATTTTTTATTTGTATTTGATGTCAAAATTTATTTTCTATGATTAGAGAGGGTGATACACTTTTTATAGGCATGGGATAGGGCCAGCCTCAACTCTCAAGCAAATTTGAAGTAACACTCAAAATCTCATTAGAGACAAAATAATTACAATATGAAGGATTCCAAAACAAGGATTGTAATTATCAGAGGGGTTGCCTCTGAGGTGGTAGATATAAATGGTGGCACTTGTGCACTAGTGACTACTATAGCTATTATAATTACAATTGAAATTGTTGCCATTATAGATGAAATTGTTGTCATAATGTGGCATGTCATTAAGGAGAACATTTCAACTACAATATGATCCATAATTATATCAACAGTTGAAATTAAAATTACCGATGGGGTGACAATGAATGTCATGGCATTATTGATCACCTAAATTTGGAGGTAGAGAATATGGCTATCTTGGAAGTCAATTTACACTGCCTCAAAGTCCAACAATGGTATTTTGAAAAATTGAGGAATCTTATCCAACAAATTTATATGTATCTTTAGTGATGACCCAATCTCTACATAAAGGGATTTTTCACTAAGAACCATACTTATCACAAAAATCACTATTTATTTCCCTTCATTGACTATTCTATAGATAGTGGCCTCAAACTTTGCTCTAAAACTATTGATAGATGTATAGAGAAGGTATTCAAAAATGGATCCATGTACTAAATATATTTATAGAGTGACTACATTAGTGATCCTTATTTCTCCCAAAATAGAAATAGCTTGACTCTCCTAACTGACCAATTATAGGACCAAATACTTCATGTCCTTGTGCCATTCAAGCAAGGCATCTTTCCTAATAGCCACATAGTTTTATGTCCATATATAATTAGGGTTTGATATCAGGTCTAAATGGGTATAAACATAGTTCCTAGCTACTTCAATCTAAAAATACTATTTATTCTCCATTTCCTTCATCTTATCTACCTCTAGATATATGTATCCCTATCAAGGATGTGACTCCACTTCTATAGCTTTGCTTAATTTGGTGATATTGTATAACCTCCTTACCACCCCAATACATCATAAATGATGTCACCAAGGGTTTTATGGTGGTTATTATATGTAATTATTCGATGTCTTGATCATATTCTTTGAACATTTACTTGATCACCCCTTTAGAATCCATAAAGGTATAGGGGTCCTCCTGAGGTAGAGAGATCACATCAGAGGGATGTGCCTTTCTCCTTTTGGACAAAGATAAGATATCTTCCCTTTGTTATAATTCCATCTCCTACCCTTGTATAATGAGGGTCTTCATTTTGACCTTACTCATGTTATTCATCTCCTTTTCAAAATGCAACTTGACCACTAGTTGATAAACAATTTCCAGGTTTCCCCTACCCTCTTTTGCTTGTTATAACTTTTTTAGCCATTCTGGTATGTTTAAGGTTATTGATTGGCTAGTGGGATTTTTAGGATCTAATGGATTGGAGGATTAAAGATTAACCTAAGGTATCATGGGCTTAGGGGAAGAGGTTCATGTTTTTTGGAAAGGTTGGATTGTCTACCTCTAACAAGTGACCTTTTTAGTGGACATTACATCCATAACTAACTTGCCATTTTCTATCTCTTTTAGAGTGGTCAACACAACATTATAGGTGTGATTAGGGTGGGTTATTAGCATCCCTATTTGGGTGGATGGTTGAGATGGGGAAATAGGTGAAAAAAAAAGGAAGATGAGACGAGGCTCTTAAACGGGACTCATTTTTGTGATTGGGGAGGGTTAGTCATGATAAAGTAAAAGTACATGGAGGGAGCACTAAATATATTTTATAAGTAATTAGTGGTTTAAGAAAATGTTATCCCAATGGTAGAATTAGAAGGTCAATTATGGAGGGGAATAACCTAAATCTCATTGAAATAATTTAAATAATGAGAGGGAGTGACAATACTATTTGCTGCTATAGTAGAAATTATAGAAGGTAAGGATAAAGAATAGTGGGCTAAGGTACTTATATTTTTCATAAAATTAATTGGGGAAATTATTGAATCAGCTGCCATTGATGTATATAGGGATGAAGGACCTGAAGAAACTCTCACTAATTGTCCACTTGTGGAAGCTATGGGTCTCAAATCTACTTCATCCTTGGTATCTCCCTCTTCTGGAAGTATCTTGGTAGAAATTGAAATAGTCCCCAAAATCTTTATAGCCCATAAATGGGACTCTTTTTATTCAATCCATTTATCCTTACGATCACTATCATTGGTCTCACAAATAAACACTAAGAATTATATCTCAGATTTACCTTCCCATTCTCATCCATCTAAGGGAGATTTCTTGAGTTCCTCATCACTAACCAATACCTTTATGAGTTTTACTATTCTAGAACCCTTCCATCCCTTCAAGCATCCCATAGATCCCTCATTATGTGATTATTGGATAGGTACATGTTATGGTAAGTTTGGAGTCCTAGATTTTCTTTTGCATACAATAGGTTTAATGGTGGGGGTGTAAGTTTGTGTGGAGGGAAGTGGAGTAGAAACTAATAAAAAAAGTGTGATATTGGGTGGAGATGAGGGGAGAGTGGATGGAAGTAAAATATTATTTAAGGTGAGAAATTAAATAAGAGAAACGTCTTGCACGATGGTGAGTGGAGGAAAGGGAAACATAGAGAAGGCTCAACCAGTCCCCATGGTGGTGGTTATTGATTGAATTAGAGGTGAAGGTGGGAGAGGTGAATTGACTAAGGAAAAGAAGGAAGGAAGATGAATTTATTAAACTACAGTGAGTGGAATAAAAATAAACATAGGTAAAACTCCACCACTACCAATGTAATTTGTGGTTATTTGTGATGTAAAGGGTGGAGAAATGATCACTGCCGCTGGGGTAGTTGATAAGATGGAAATGGAGGGTGGTGAGGCATGAGGAGATGCTTGAGGGGGAGCCTTCTCTTAGATTCCCATTTGTGAATGGGCCCCCTTGAGAGGCTCCAAAACCCAGTGCCCGTTTTCAATATTCTTGGCCTACTCTTTGGTGGTTTTAGTATTATATTGTATGTACTTGGACACTACAATTGATATGGTGACCTTCTTCATCCTAGTGTGAACCTCTACATCATTTAGGGCATTCATAAATACCTCATCATTCCAAGTGTGGACATGCCTTTATTTGATATTTTCCCTTCCTCTAAGTCTCTTTAGGTGTTTCTTCATGTTCTCCTTGGGGTCTCATTCTCTGTAGGGTCCCCACTTGAAATCATAATGGGTTCAAGTTTTTTACAATAGATGGAAGTGTTCCCATTTGGTGTATTGAATACTACCAATACTAAGGGGAGATGGGTGTATAACTCCCTACCTCTTATTTTTTAGATGAACATCCATTGATTCAACCAATTAGGTAGTAATTTCTTGTTATATAATTTTTTCTAGGACCAACCTATGTAGATACATAGGATAGGATTTGGTACCCTATATCATGATTATGGTGCAGTCTGAATAGAGTCAATAATCCCCCATTTTAAATATGCTCTTCCCAATTTGATCTTAGATCTTGGGAATATCTTTGTCATAGATGGCCTAGTATACCATTAAGTTCAAGGTCTCAGTAATCTTGGTCATGTTCCTCCTGAACTTGTGAATGTGGAGGATGTTGAGCATTTCACATATCATGCTCATAGGGTATTCTTTTGAAGGCTCCAAAGGCTTTTCCAAAGATTCATCAAAGGTTCTAATTATAGAATCCACCATGTAGGAAATCATATATAAATTACAATCTGGGGAGTTATTAAGATTGGTTATTATGTTGATGATGTTAAAACTGATGATTTCTAGTATGGAAATTATCCTTTTAGAGTTGATAATAAGGTTGAGCAAGGTAATCCACATCTCAAGTCATTCCATGGAAACTATATATTTTACTTAATAAGGTCATGATAATTCTGACTCCAGGTCAAAAAGTGGCTACTAGAATATTAGAAAATAGGCCTCTAATTGCAAAAGTACTAGGGTCATGGGACCATTCCTATATCTTGGTGGCTACATTATTTTCATGTATCCATGTATTCAATAGATTTTTTTTCTATTCCATCTTAGGGGCATGTAGCCTATAGTACCTTTCAAATGTTCTACCACTAAGGTTGGTTACTAGTGTGTTATTTTAGTGAAAGTGCAAACTTTTATTATAAATGTTACCATTTGTAAATAAATCAAATAATAAGTTGATGGAAGGAATTATCTCAGGTTTAGCTATGACATTATGTAGACCCAATGTCTTGATTGCCAACATGTAATCTTGGTACCTTTGTGAGAATTTGGAGAGTTGGTCCTCTAGACTAAAAGGTTTGGCCTTGTCAAATTCTTCCAAAATAGAAAAAACGTGCTTGAAACTATGTTGGAGGGTAGATTCAACAAATAATGTATCCATATATTCTCATTTTTCTGCAATTGAATATGCATATGGAGTAGATGAACTTTGAGATGAGGAGTTCATGATTATGCCTTTGTGAATATTCTATTTTATGAGGGTTTAAAATTGGTCTTGTAATTTATTAGTTTGATGGAAATATGAGTGTAATTGGCTATATAAATTGCATATCTTGCCTTTAGATTCACTTGATTGATCAAATTAAATGCAAGGATATTAAATTCATGTGAATTAATGGTGTAAATGACTTTGGATCCTCTCTTTTCATTTTTATATTTGAATTTTACCTGACTCATAGGATGGTGACACTTTTAATTTGTTGGACTCATGGAATGGTGAAACTTTAATTTGTTAAGCTCACAGGATGGTGCCACTTTGTAGGATCATGTTGAGTCACTTGCTTGGTAGATTTCATATAATGCGTTTCATTAAGTCAGTCTTTAGATGATCAGGATGATAACATTTAGCATGATATCACTTTCTCTCTTACCTAAGGATTTCTTAAATTAGCTTCAATTTGTCAATCTCTAGGTAAATAAGATGAAGACACATGGCATAACCATGGAGAGTTGATCACCCAGTGAACTTGAAATATTTTTTGAGTGTTGAAATGTCATAGGTTCATGGGTGCATGCCACATGCCCTTGACTATTTAAAAATGAGTTATTAAGCTTAATGTCATGGGTACCCTTGAAGGTATTAGAAGGCCATTCATATTATCACCCATTACTACCTTCAAACCTTCAAGGGTACCCATACACATGTTTGAAAGGTATATCCTAAGAGACACCTTAAAAATTTTGGGTCCACAATAGAGGTTCAAATCACATATAGGATACCAAAATATAAGAAGCTAATCATTTTCCATAATGTTTCTCAAAAACCCCATTGCTCAATATCATTTTTTATACTAATAAAAGACATGGTTGAATATTGACTTAATTATTTATTTATTTTTATGTGGATATTCCACTCTTATGCATGTTTTAAATCTATCTCCAGGGAGATACCTTCAAAGTAGGATGAAACAAGAATTGAGGTATGTAGTATGCGATATTAAAATCTATTATTTTTTTGGATTGACATAAATCGTGTCATTAAAAAAAGTCATACATTAACTTTTTAACATTTTTAGGTTTTAACATATCCGCATGCTTATGTTATTGTATAAATATAGCTTTATCTCCTACATATAGGTATAAATTAGACTAATTTTATAAATAACCTAATTACTAACTATTTTATTGTCTTTTGCAAATGTCTAGGCTTAAAAACCATATGCCAATGGCTTTCCAATGTGGAGAGTATGTTTCTTTCATAAATAATGGTAAGGTCATTGATGAAGGAAGAATAAACAAAGTGGCACGTTTAGATGTTGAATCTCTATAACCCATAAATCTCACTTCCACATGCCACAATGAGGAGATACCTATTGAATGTGTAAGTGTTAATGTGACTAAAGATTTTGATTTAACTCTACTGCTTTCATTTCCTACAAATTTTGTGGATAGTTTGGGAGATGTATTTGATAGTTTTACCATATGGAGCACAAGAATGATGCAATGTATCAGAGACAAGTTTTTAAAAGACAATTGCATGTAACAAAGACATAATAGTTTCAGTTTAGTTTTGCATATACAACCATTACAATAAGAAATCCCTTGCTTGGATTAATTTATTTGTTATATCAATGATCCTACCTCATTTGAAATCATAAGGAAAAGGTTTCTTGGGGAAAGGGTAAATTTGTTGCACAAATGTATAACTCTTACAAATGATGAAAACATTGCTTTTTGATATGTTGAATTTTCATAACCAGGGGAGATTTTGCTGAGTTGTGGTCCTAATGTTATAAAATGAATTGGAAATTTATATAAGGAAAGTTATACAACATTGTGAGACTTGAAGTATAGAGGTAACTGAAACATCTATCATTAGATGGCATGACAACAAAATAATGAATGTTGAATTTAGAGAAATAAATTAACCATACATGACACCAAATGAGAAAGAAATTGGAAATGTAGGGATGTAGTGGATAATGAATTCACTCCTTGCCTGAGATTCCTAGTGTAAATTCATCCAAGAAAATTAACTTGTTCCTACAACTACTCGGGCCAATGAATAAATCAGCCAAAAAAATCACTCATTCATGTGGAGTTTGATAAAAGTGTAGATAATGAGATTTCAAAAATGTATGCAAATAAATGCTGTAAGAAAAAATGTTTTTAGTCAGGTTTGTCATTTGAGATGTTAAAATATTTAAGGATAAAGTTTCTTGATTCCATCACAATAGATAGGAGGTAACATGTCCTAGATGCCCTTTCTACTAGTTTATTAAAGAAAAATAAATATAAAACTACCATTGATTTCTAGGGTATAGAGATATGTTTGGAAGTTTTTTTTAAAACATATGGATTGAATAAAATTATCTTTTTTTTACATTCAAAATTTTTACAAAAATGGGGAATGAAATGCATTGCATATAGGGAGATTTCAATAAAATCCACAAAAGAAGACAATGATATCTAAAGATTTGTTGGACCAATTGGTGGATGATTTTGTAGATGTTTATCCATGATTAACATGTCAGGTAGATATAGACAGATCATGCAAAAATATTAGACATCTTTTAGCATCTTTCACTTAAGAATTTATGAGGCACCATATCAATGTACAACTAGTAGATATGAAATATGAGCCAATATTTTAGCCAAAATTCAATAACTTGTGGCAAACTAATTTTTATGATGTGACAATTGCCACATCTTATAACATTGTTAGGTGCAAAACATGCATCTTATTGACTCAATAAAAATTATTTGGGTCCCTCTCTAGAGATCAGGAAGATCGTATCAATAAATAATTTGTGATGCACTCAAATAAGATACTTTCTAAAAATTAAATGTTTTACACACATAAACTAATGTCCTACCAATACCCTGAATAATTCTTGAGTGTCATTCATGACATGGTGGAATGTCAATAAACATTTTTGCCAATAATAGTGATAAAATAAAAATCAGTTGCTAATAGTATAGTTTAGTTATCAATAGTAGGGATTATAACACATGGTCATGGTGCAGGTGGATATGGGAATTTTCTTTTACTGTATGTTCTTGAAGGTTATAACTTTACTCTCACCTCACTAAAAAAGTGATTCAAGGATATGGAAACAACAATGACATATACTTATGGATATTTACTATCTAAACTTAGATCTTCAAAATATCCATTATATGATGCACTTTTGTCTAATAACTACTACCCTAAATGCAAAAAATACAAAGAATTAAACACAATCAATTGGTGCCTTCAAAAAAATTTCTTTTGGGTTATACCTTCAACTATACAACTATTGTGGGGAAAATAAAAATAGGTACGTTCATTGAGAATTATATTTTAAAAATTTCAAACCTTATATGGAACTAATATTACATTTAAAAATTCACAAAATTATGTTTTTTGTACAGGTATGTGTTGCAATATTTATCTCTCATTGTCTGCAAAGGTGTTTTCCTTGATGTTGATATCAAATTTATCCTTGTAGGACATACCAATGAGGACATCGATAACACATTTAGAATTTTTTTTGAATGTATAAAGAGGAAAGATGTATGAATGTGGTAGAGATGATAGACAATTATAAAACATGAAAATAAAAGAAACTTCATGCCATATTTGATTGAAGAGGTAGTGGATTTCAAAGACTATGTTAATAGTTACTAGTTAAAGGGAAGAAATAAAATAGTATGGTTGACAGAATGTCAATTCTCTCTTCCACACATGGAGCAAGGTCAACCCATTATGCATTACAAAAACTACCCTGTCGTGGCCCCCCGCCGCATGCCCCACCCCACCCCGCCCCCCTATTATGAGGAATGAAATAAAATGGTAAGCTAGATGTTCCAGAACAAAATCTAACAACAATATATTTTGAAGACTTGAAAAATAGAGAAATGTCTCAAGACTCCATTATCAAAAAAGTCTCAAATAAAAGTAGAGAAAAGAGTGAAAACGAAATTAAATGTAACTTTATTAAGTATGTACAACTATTTAATGAATTTGATTTGACCGAAAATAGTAAGTGAAAGGATCTAGGATATTACTTCCAAAATATCCATGACACAATAAAATAAGACATGTTGCCTTCTAAAGTTAAATGTATAGAATATTTTTGGCCTAAAAATCATTATGACATACCCATACATAGAGATATACACAAAATGGTTCATGATAGGACCCTTGATTTTAGAGTGGCATCTACAGATACATACGTTGGTTGAAGAAGCAAATAAACAAAAATTGCATTTGATCCATCTCAATATGTGCAAATTAGAGATATTTTATTTGATATACTTGATGATTCTACAAGATTAGACTAAATAGTATGGGTTGCTAGAGATAAAATCAATATTCATATACTATAAAAAAAATAGAGATATAGAATGAAGGGTTAATATATATTGGTTCATCCCAGTTTATGTAGGAAAAAAAGATGTAGAAGAAGCAAAAAAATATTTAGGCTACTTGGATAAGAAATTGAAGCCAAATCCAACTAACACATCCTTACCATCCATACTCAGATAGTATCATCTTCGCTTGAAAACCAAATAAAAGTTGGAGAGGTCATACACTTGTTCTCATTGATTTTTTCAAAAGCATTATAACAGACTATTTGAATGCATCATCCCACTATGCACTATCAAAAATAGTGATAAAAGGATTGGGAAATTTAAAATGATGTTTCCTTAATTTTGGAATGATAAATATGAATGGTTTTTTTCCAAAATTTAGTCCATTTTTTGAGAATGTATAATGTTTTATTATTTTATTTATTTATATTTATTTCTAGTGGCACTTCACATATTGGGTATTAGAAAATAAACTTGGTCATTTGAGTTTTATATTTTCCACTACAAAAATTTAGCATTTCGATAATTGTGCATCTATTCAATGGCATTTGACTATTGGAAAATCCACTTCACTTTTTTATTTTTTAAATGGTCTTCATATTTTGTGTATTTCAAATATCCAGATTGCATTTTGTAAATCATGAAAATTTCTTTGGCTTTTTGGGTTTTCAAATTAAACTTCACATTTTGCATCCTTCAAAATAGTCTTCAGCAAATGGTCTTGGCAATTTGCACAACAGAATTTACACTTTGGTTTTTGTAAATTGTAAAATACACCTAAGAATTCATGTGTTTGCAAAAAGGTCTTTAGGGTTTACGCATCAGAATGTCCCACTTTTGCATCAAGATTTGTTCTTCGGCATTTACATATCAACAATTGGTCTTCAGATTTTTTGGTTTCCGAATTAAACTTCAGACAATCACTCTATATTATGTCATGTGGCATAATCTCAATGACTTGATTGTGCATAAGAATGACCAGTCCAAATAAAAGACCTGAATAATATGAGCATCCAAGATTGTGACATGCATCATAATCTCTATAACTTGACTATGTCAGAGATTATATTAATAATAGAAGAATAGAAAACCCGTGATCGACATGTTGCATGTATACAAATATGTGATCACCTAATTCAAATGAAACATATAGTTCATGATCAAATCAACTACTAACATGTGGCATCCTAGTCATTCCAGGTGATTTAAACCACATATCACTGGAGCACCCGATTGATGTATGAATTATTTTTATTTAAGAAATATACCGCCTAGGCTTATTATCTATAAATGCATGGTCTATGAACCACTTTGAATGGCCATATAAATTCTATTGAAGATATTAGAAAGACCATGGTGCTTCTTACGGTTTTACATATTTGGATAAATGTGATTTATTTGTAATAAGTTCAACTAATTTTTAATTATTTTTTATTAATTTAAATAATTTATACTTATTAAAAATATATTAGATAGATGTGATCTATTTGTAATAAGTCCAAATAATTCTTGATAAAGTCCAATTTATTTATGATAGTTTTCAAATAATAATTATTTTTTATCATTTTAAATAATTTGAACTTAAAAATACATTAGATAAATATGATTTATTTATAATAAATCCAAATTAATCTTGATACAATCCAATTTAATCTTTGATACAATCTAATTTAATTCTAATAATTTTCAAAAATTTGAACTATTGATAAGTCCATATTATTTAAAATAGTCTTGATCACACTACAATCCTAACATTTCTAAAGTCTATCAAAATGTTAACAACAATCCTATACCCTTTTCAAAAATATAACATTGGTTAGAAATTATAATCATAATATAAATAGAAAATTATAACCATGGACAAATGAAATTACAAAACCTTACACATAATAAAATCTTTTTTTTTTGGATTATCGAGAAATAATGCCATACCCTTAAACGATAATTTCTCATAAATATAATCATTACTTCGCACGTCTAATTATCTAAAATGATGGCCCGACCTGATTATTTCCTTTTAACTACTTTTCTATCTCTCATCTCAATCACCTAAATAGATCACTATGAGCTCCTCAAACCCTTTTTCCCCATTTATTATGTATTTCAAGCGTGTGAGGAATTATTACGTTTTGAAGCTTGCGTGCCGAAAAGTCTTCCATGCACAATAAAAATTAATAAACTTTATTTTTATTTACATTTTAACTATCTCTCCAATTTATATGCATGACTTCATGCAATGATGCATGTAATAAGAAAGTTTTGTATGGGTTTTTCTTGATGAAACCCAATCTATAGTTCTTTCCCTCCCTTTCCAATTAACTAAAGTTTGTTTGTCATTTCACATAATGATAATTATTTTTAAAGTTATCTTAATTAACATACTTAACCCTCATGGATTTCACAACTTATGTGTAGATATGATTGGGATGGTCAAGTTCAACTCTTCTTTTAAAAAATATAATATTTTTTAATTAAACAATTATATTTTTATATAGTATTTTTTTTTAATAATGTTTATAATACATACCAATATATGTAAACCTTTTGGATACCCAACTCTTGCCTGGACCCCTTTTATAATTTTTATCAAATTATTAAAATTAAATGGCCATGACCTTATGGCCCTTTTAAGGCATTTGTACTACAGCCTTTATAAAAATAGTGGCCTAGTACAATTAAATCGTTCAATGAAGCTAACACTTATCATTAATCAATGCTTTAAAAATACAAATCCCGATTAAGCCAACTGTTAGAATAAAATCACGATGCAGGATTTAAAAGTCATGAGTATGTGAAAGGGATGTTCGAATGCCTACGCTATGCTTGTTCTATGTGGCATGGTCAAGGGTTGGTTCTATAATTTTAATATGTTTTCTGTCTATGCTCCCAATCTGTATCTTATGGTGTAAGGGATTATCTTAAAATGGCTGATGGTTTTTAGCTCATCAGTTTTTTTTTGGGGTTAATATTCATGCAACATGTTGAAAGGATGAAATTTTAATTGATGTTTGATAGGGTAATGTTATTTTTTACTAAGAACATGGGTTTTTGATTGATAGTGGAAAAACATGGGTTTTTGATTGATAAATTTATCAATCAAAAACTCGTATTCTTAGTAAAAAATAACATTAACCTGTCAAGCATCAATTAAAATTTCATCCTTTCAACATGTTGCATGAATATTAACCCAAAAAAAGAACCTGATGAGCTAAAAACCATCAGCCATATTAAGATAATCCCTTACACCATAAGATACAGATTGAGAGCATACAAGGAAAATACATAAAAATTATAGAACCAACCCTACACACACACACACACACACACACACACACACACACACGGATGGTGTATCTTATTCATTTTTTTGGTATGTTATTAGATAGATTTGGTGGTGTCTTGAAATATGATTTTGAGGATTATATATTTATAAATTAAAGAGTGTATTTATATTAATATAAATAAACAATAGTATAATATTAGTCACATAAAAAAATAGGAAATGTTACATTTTATAAGTAAAATCATATTGAAGCAAGAAAATTTTCAAAAAATTAATAAATTTAGCAAAGGGTCAATAATGACCACACCAAAAAAAGTCGCATCAAACTAATATAAGTACGTAATAATAAAAAAATATGACCTGGCATTTTGTCTCTCCATCCCTTCGACCAAAAATTCCACGAATAAGGGATCCTGCCCATCATTCTACTATAAATTATCATTTGGACAAAATGTGTTATTGTTTCATATCTTATAAAAACTAAAGTCTCTCTAATAGTTGAAGACTAGTTTATTAGTTTTTTACTTTCGAGGTTTAGATGTATACCATTTTCTAGAACTGATCTTCATATCCTTTTTTGGGTGGGTTTAGAACCCTTATCATTTACCAAAAAAAATGTCAAAAGATTTTTCTTAGATTGATTGTTGACATTTAGGATTTGATATTTTTAAAAATATTTTATTAAAAATGTTTATTATTTATTAAATTCCTTCAGGGTATTTTAGTGGTCAATTGATAAACACATTAAAATTTTAGGTTCAATTTCTATATGATTTTAAAAATATTATGTATGGTTGCATCCTACACATTGTGGTGTATAATCTTTAAAAATATAAAATTTGTAAGAATACTTATTTATGTTTAGATTTAAAAAAGCTGATATTTATTTTTTCATAAATGTTTATTTAAACAATTAAAAAATATCAAAAAATTAGCATTTCACTTTTGATAAGTCCTCCATGAAATGTCAATATTACAAAAATAACTCTCATACATATAAGCTATTTCATCCCCTTTCTCTCTCATGCGCATGCATATATATAAAGATTCTTAATTAAGGAAATAATATTCTTATTAATATCTGATATAAATTAAGTCAATTATTTAATTGATACTATCTATTTATATGTATGTAATGAATTTTTCTATTAATATCTTATGCTAATTAAGTAAATTATTTAATTGATACTCCTTTGTATTAATAATTATTATCTATCTATATTTACAATTAATATTAAAAATATATCCTAAATCATAAAAGAATTGTATGAAAATTCAAATACACTAACATGAATAATATGTATAAGTCTAATTATATCACATTTACCTATAGACATATAACTTAATTAATAGTAAAATTATACATATTTAATATTATACTTTTAATTTACTAATTGATGAGGAGAAGGTCAAAGAGAAGTTTTTTAATTTTTTGTATTTGAAAATATTAGTTATAATTGACAACAAAATCAAGGTTTTTGTAACATAAAAATAAATAATCAAATAGTCACAATGACCCAAGAACCTCCTTATCTATATTTAAAGTAACTGAAATCATAGACAATAAATTTTTAAAAGATAACAAATATAAAATTTATTCTGACAAATATGTTTGTTAGGTTAGGGGATCTCAAAATATCACTTGATTTTTTGAGATTTGAAGCAAAGTTTAGAAATCCGATCTTCTTCTTCAAAACCTAAGAGGACAAATGAACCTAAAAAGGATAACTAAAGTGATATTTTTAAGCTTGCTGAATAGATTTTTTGAATGCCTTCTTTAAATTTTTGCATTGATTGCTTCTTTCATGGATTGCATTTTTGCTCTAAATACACTAATATACATTTTATAAACCTCTTAAATTCAAATTAGAATATTATTAACGTGTTAATACATAAAATATGAAAAATAAAACAAGAAAAGACCTCCATCACTTATTGAACCCAAAATTGAGTGAGAAGGGGGCCCACCTCCCAAAAATATACATTATATGTTTTTGAAGAAGACCCAAAAAGAACATAGAGAAATATAGGGAGAATAGAAAAGAGGAGAGAAAGAGGGAAGAATCATGATAAATATGAATAGAATCATGAAAAAATGTGTTACTAAAAATATAACTTTTAAACTAATAAGTAATACACAAATAAAATCTAAAATAAAATTATATTAGGGTTAATAAATATGCAAAGAGCATTTTTAGGTGTTACCACACAGTTACAAATAGTCTTTTCTATAACATTATTGAAATAGATGATATTTGAAGCAAATTTTACAACGCTGAACTTTTTCTTCAAAACCTTAGAGGGCAAATGAACCTAAAAAGGATAAATAAAGTGATATTTTTAAGCCTACTGAATAGATTTCCTAAATGTCTTGTCTATATTTTTGAATTGATTACTTCTTTCATGGATTGCATATTTGCTCTAAATACACTAATATACCTTTTATAAATCTCTTAAATTCAAATTAGAATCTTATTAATATGTTAATACATAAAATATAAAAAATAAAACAAGAAAGGACCTCCAACATTTACTGAACTCAAAATTGAGTGAGAAGGGCCCATCTAAAAAAAATATACATTATGCATTTTTGAAGAAAAACTCAAAAAAAATAAAAATACAGAAAGAATTTAAAAAAAGGAGAAAAATAAGAAAGACTCATGAAAAATATAAATAGAATCACGAAAAAATGTGTTAATAAAAATATCATTTTTAAACTAATAAATAACACACAAATAAAATCTAAAATAAAATTATTTTAAGGTTAATAAACACTCAAAGAGCATTTTTAGGTGTTACCACATAATTACAAATAATCTTTTATATAACATTATTGAAATAGATGATATTTATCTAGTACTTCAAAAAGTCGTCAATCATTAAACTAGTTTCTACATTGATATAATTTAATTTTAATTTAAAAAGTTTTGATATTAATATACAATTAATATAAACATCTATTCTTTTATGGAGAAAATTATTTATTTCCATTAAATTAGTTTATATGTGTTGGGATATGAATTAAATTATTCTTTTACCTTACCATCAAATAAATCAAAATTTAATTAAAAAAAATATAAACATAGTTGTAATAAAAAGATGATCAAACATTACAATAAATTAAAATGTTAAAAATAATATTATAAATTGAAAATAAAATTAATAAGTAAAAAACATTAAAATAAAGATATAGAATGGGATAAAAAATGGTAATAAATTATTATTAGAAAAAGAAAAAAAAACGAAAAGATAAATTATATTTGAGAAAAAGATCCTTCTACTCCATATCAAATAAATGTAATAATACGTTTTTAAAAATTATCTATAATAAAATCAAGAGCACAAGCAAACCCCAGCCAAATAAAATAAATATAATAATCTCCATCTACTCACCATCATGTAATAAAAAAAGTCCAATAAGATGGCCCAAGAGAAACGTTGTCATATAATTGAAGATTCCACGCCTCCACTGAAGAGAAAAAAGTTATGCAAACAGCCGTTCAGAAGTCGGTCTTATTAAATCTTTCATACGTAGAAAGTTGTATATGTAACAAACATATAAAAATTAATATTGAAAAAAAGTATGGGAATGGACGTTACGAAAATAATAATATTTTAAAGATTTTCTCTACCCTTTCCATGATGCCGGAGAAAATGGACGGACTACAAAATCAAACTAGAGGATTTTAAAAACAAAATTGATTATTTAATAAAATTGTTAAGTAATGTATAACAATTTAATTAAATTAACTTAATTATTTAATTGATATATTTTTTTATTAACAAGATTTAGATAAGTGTATATCAATTAATATTTATTTATCTTTACAATTATATTAATAAGAGTTTATAGTGGTATATGAAAGGTTGGGAAGTGTGATGATATAAGCATGTTATTTTTTTTTTTTTTTTTTAAATTTAAAAAAAAAAAAATTACAAAAAATTTACATTTATTTTTTGACATATCAAAAATAATAAATAAATATGACTTATTTTTATATTTAACTTATTTATAATGTAATAATTAAATATTAAATTATTATATAACATAAATTAATTATAATTTTTTAATGATATATTAAAATTAACATACATAATCTAAGTTAAATTATATCACATCTACCCATAAACATATACCACAATTAATTATAAAATCAAATTCAATTTATAATCTAATTCTAATTTATTAACTGATAAAAAAAAAGTTGAGAGAAGTATGTTTATTTTTTGTACATTTTGGAAACATAGTTCATAGCCTAACAACAAAATTGAGATTTTTGTAGCATAATAATGATAACTCAAAAAATTACAGTGACCCAAAAACTTCCTTAGAAATGTACACTTCACATCTTTGTTAATGAAAATCATAGACAACATATTTATAGAAGACGATTCAAACAAAGAAATTTTTATTTGCTGAAGGTGTTCTTTAGGTTAATGATTCTGAAAACATTACTCGCTTTTTTGAAATTTAAAAAAATGTTTGAGAAATTGATCTTCTTCAAAACCTAATATGGTAATTGAACCTACAAAAAGATACGGAAAATGATATTTTTTAGACTTATGTTTAGGGCCTAGAAGGTTGTTGAGCACTAGTTACTTGTTAGTCCTTAACCAATATCGAAGAAAACATGTCAAGTAATATTAAATTTATCTAGGTAATCTAATGTAATGCAAGTGCTGCTCTATGATCTTCAATGAATCTCTTATAAATTATTTGCCTCTTTTTAGAATGCAATGAAATGATAAATTCTAGATGCCATTGACATTTCTTTAGATTCTTGAATGTCTTCTCTAAATTATTACAATGATTACTTTTGTCATGGATTGCATGCTTGACCTAAATACACTAATGTACCTATGTATTTATAAACCTATTAAATTTAAGTTAGGATCTTATTAGTGTGCCAATATACAAATGGAAAAATAAGACAAAAGAGGATCCCAACCCTTAGAAGACTCAAAATTGGGTGAGAAGGGCCCAACCCTAAAAATATATATTTTACCTTTTCAAAAATACTCCATAAACATAGAGAAATATGGGGAGGAGAGAGAGAGGGGAAGTAAGAGAAAAAAGAGGAAGAAGACAATAAACATGAATAGAGACAATGCAAACATGTTAATAAAATCATAATTTAAGCCAAGAAGAAAAAAAAAGGAAACCTTGAAATAATATTATTTGATCGTTAATATGTGTGGAAGGAGCATTTTTAGATGTTACCACACAATTAAAAACAACCTTCCATATAATATTATTGAGATTAAGGATACTTATCTAATATTTCAAAAAAATCGTCAATCATTATGTGATTGTAATGTAATGAGTTGTTCATATTTATATTTAATCTTATATTTGATCATCAAATGTCAATTTCAACTTTAAATTTAATATCCATTTGATCACTCAAAAATTTTTCAACTAAAAAAAGTCAATCAAAAAAGTAATGTCTTATTATTGGTGGGTTATCATTGTGACTAATTAATGTAAAATTAGAAGATAAGATAATCAAATCATTAATAAATATAGTATGTTAAAAATCCAAGATAAAAATATCTAAATCCATATCTTTCGATATTTTTAAGTTAAATGTATTTAAGATATCTATACCAACTAAACTAATTTTTAAGTTATATAATTTAATTCTAATTTAAAATTTTAATATTAATATAAAATTTCTATAGACATCTTCTTCTTTTTTTTCGGGGAAGAAAGCAAATTATTTATTTTCAATAAAATATTCTTCATTTATTAATATATAACATAAATTATTCTTAGAAGAAAAAAAATCAATTAAAAAATAAATAAAATTTAATAATAATTATGATAAAAAAATAATTCAACATAATAATAAATTAAAGTATTAATAATAACATTTATTAAAAATTAATGGGTGTGAAAAAGTCAACATAAAAATAACAACATTAAAAGGAAGTGATGACCGATTATGTTTGAGAAAAAGAACATTCTAAATTTTCTATATTAAAAATAAATTTAAAACCAATTATTCTAAACGTAATTTATTAGAAAAAAACACTGCCACGCCCCACTAAAAGAGAAAATATATAAATTTAAAACCCATTATTCTAAAAATATTTTATTAGACCAAAAACACTGCCACGCCCAACCAAAGGAGAAAATGTATATGTAACAAACACAAATTAAAAATTAAAGAGTCATTATGGTGACAAGATGCTCGGAATACTGATGCAATAAATTAAAGGCTTTGCATGGACCACACGATTAAAAAGTTGCCTTAGATCATGGTAGACAGTGCATTGCACTTTTTAACTTTTTTGAAGTTCATTGGTTGGTAAAATTTGATAGGATTGTTACGGTCAGCTGGAGTGGTAATAATCTCTTCACTTAAGAAAGGCACACTAGAAAATTCCTTTTATGTGCACATCAACAAACTTCTTGTTTTCTTTTATTAAGAAACTGATCAGTTGCAGAACATTTTGATTTTTATATTAGAAAACTGATCTCTGTGTTGGTAAGAGGGGATATTAAATGCAAATAAATAAATTGATACCCTTGTTCAAATCTATTTTTACCATCGTAGAGTTGTCAGAGAAGATTTTCCTATCTTTTCTTATGTCTTATAATAATGGATACGGTGAAGGCATTTAAAAAAGGAGCACATTGGGTACCAGCCAAGGATCTGGTTCTATGTGCTCTCACAATCCAAGTTTTTAATTTTGTCCATACTCCATATAACAGTGCTTCAGACAAGCCGGACACACTAGGGTTGAAAGACTTGCTTTCCACTCAGCTGTTCTTTGACAGTGGGAAGACTTTGCACCTGTGTATTTATAGGATATCTGTTTCCCACAACTGTTACTCCTCACTCTGCAAAAGACATGAAAACTATTGGAGCTTTAGCACTAAGCTTAATAACACAGATAGCCTCTGAGTTTTATTACATCTATGAAATCAGAAGTGATCCTAGACATGGTTTTAAAAATTACTTGAAAAAGAAGCATCGTGGCGCTTACTTTGATTGGTTCATAATTTCCCAAAACATTTTCTTTGTAGCAATTGTATTTCTGGTATTGACATTTGTATGCTCATTTTTAGCCTGTAAAACTGTTCGTGGACTTCTCAAACCGAGGATCTCGGTAATTTTCTCGATTCTGACAGAAAGAGAATTTAGAGACGAGGAACCATCAACGGATGACGATCTTGAATGCCAGAGAGTTAGAGAGGATTGTATGCCGTGCTTATTATCACATAAACGGAGTTCTTGGAATGATTTTGAAGAAGAGTTATTCAAGTCATCGATTGTAGCCCGTGCTTCCCAGCCCGATTATGTCATGGCCAGGTCAGTGTTGAGTTCAGGAGTTGGTCTAGTGGTTACAATGTGCATCCTGTTCTACATGGTAAAAATTCGGTGGATGATTCAATATCATATTCACCACCGTTTAGTGCACACCTCCAGCTTAGTCATCCCATAGAGAGTCATAAATTTCTTTCAAATCTCTTGTTAGAATTGTCAGGTACTTGTGGTTTTGTGGTGGTAGGATGGTTTGTCATCTGTTGGAGATGGATCCATACTATCTTTTATTTTCCAAAGCTTGCAGGAGGGAGATGGTTTAGAGTAGACTTTTTTTGGACCAGTGGCATCATTGAGCTAATTCAGATATATGACACCAAAGCATCTGGTCTCCATCCTCAATCCCATGATAAGAGTTTTGATATCTGGTTGATTAAGATGGCTGTCAAGATTGGGTTCCATAAACTACTCTATATTGTTTGGGTGCTTCAGGAATTGTTGGCGTTCTTCAACAATGGTTGTCAAATTGTGTCTGAGATTGTGTTTCGTAACTTTATTATGCGTTGGTGGCCACTAGGACCACAGCATATTCACCATTTAAAATCAGTTCAGATTGCACCAAATAGGCGTTATGAAGACTATGCAGATATTTTGCGGCAATTGTGCATGCCAGGAGAAAATCCATCCAATCTGTGGAAACCCAACCAAAACTCTATTTATCAAATAGAGATTCTATTGAAAGAAGGGCACCAGAAGGGCCTGGAGTGTGATATTCTCAAGTTAACTTCCACTGAGTTATCTCTGCAAGACATCCAGGAAGGTTTTGAACTTATGAATAGTCTTAAAACTGAATCATTGCCTCTAGTGAAGAAATATTTCCCAAATCTAGACGAGCATTGTTTCAAATTAACAGCAGTTTCTTTATTCAATATCATCATCCAACTAATTGGGGCACAGTGAGATCGAGCGAAGTGCGTTGTCAAATCCTGTCGTGAAGCATGGGATTGAATGGATTTTGTAGATAATGTACAAACTAACAGAAGCCTCTCAAATAAGCCTGGGAGCTGACAAAGAATTTTGAAAATTACAAAAATTGTGTGAAGAAATCTCAATTTCCTCACACCCAGAGAACACCAATGTTGAATCGGCACAAGAATGTGTAAAGAGGGTGTCAATGGAAGCTGCTGCGCTACTCAATGGCCACAAGCTGCTCGAAGAAGGCCATAGTGGAGGTAAGAAAATTTTAAATACAGAAGTTCCTGAGCTAGATGATGCCATAGATTGGATGCATATAGCGCCACCGTACACCTTATACAAATTATGCAGAGTATTGCAGATGAATACTATGGAAGATTTGGGATTTTGGGTAGTGAATTTTCTCAGGAATATCATTGCTTGTTGCTTATCAAAGCTAACAGATATGCTAGTCAACCATTCTCGAGATTTGGCACTAGAATTTGAAGAAGACGATTTATGGAAAGCAGTTTATCTAGCAAGAAAGACTAGAGGAGCTATGGAAACTTGTGGATTGCAGCCCATTCTTAGAGCCAAACAAATGGAGCGGAAAATGGAATGGGCACTTGAGCTCACTTCCATCATCCATGACAGACATAGCTCCAACCCAAACTAATTTGGTATCAGGTGCATATATCTCATTTTTATAATGTTTTTGTTTTGTTTTTTATTTTTTTATTTTTATTTTTATTTTTATTTTTATTTTTATTTTTATTTTTATTTTTATTTTTCATATTTTATTTTTGATCTTTGTCCTATCTTACTTGTTTTCAATCTCGTTGATTGTTGAATTCTTAACTAGCAGAATCCAGACTCACGGTGAATGTTAAAAGAGACTTTTTAGTGCATACCATGATAACAATAAGAGGGCTATTTACGTTTTTTCTCCCTCTTGTAATAAATGTAAGTAGGATCATTAAAAAAATGAATTACAAAGCATCATAATAAATATATATTTTTTGTAATGTTTCTACATACCCATCTACGATGAATTATATTAGGGTAATGTTGAATAAATAACAATTACTTGAAAAAAAACATAGTTACTTTTAAATTTAGGTCCAGAGTGCACTTACCCATTATAATTGATTATTTGCATTATTTTGTTCTTACATTAATTTCTTGATGATGACATATAACACATGGCATTTGCTTACATAGAGGGTGCCTTGGCCATCGTTACCGTTAAAGTAGTGTGATAGTGTTTCTGATTAGTCGCAGTCATTATTTGTTTCAATCGAAGTTTGTGGAAGGAAAAAATTAAAGGAAATCTCGTGATTAAAGTAGTTCAATTGTAGTTGGAGTCATTATTAGTTTTAATAAAATTTTTGGAAGAAAAAAATTAAAGGAAATTTTGTGAGTGTATATTAGGTACTTTGTTTAAATTTTTTGATAAATTATTATGGAAGATTTTGAAATTTATTGTAGTCATAAATTATGATGTGTTGTATAAATCTAAATTTATTTTCGTATAAAAAAATTTTTAATTTAGAAATATATATATATATATATATATATATATATATATATATATATATATATATATATATATATATATATATATATATATATATATATATTAATTAGAATAAATGCTTCTGTAATGGTGACCAAATAGTAAGGATGGTGGAATTTACTTATGAGGTCCCATGTTGAGTCTCCCTTGCTATTGGTAGTTGACTCCTTAAGTAGCACTGCTTCCCATAAGTCTAAAAGGTTCTCCCAAATAAAAAAAGATCATGTTATCAATTCAATTAATTTAAAAAAATAGTAAAATTATTATTTTTGTATTTTATTTTCATTTAAATTTATTTTTATTGAATAATAAAGAATGATATTACAAAAACAATTTGAGATTTGATAGTTTAATGATTAAATATGTTAAGAGGTGTTCTATATGGTAATCGGTCGGAGTTGGAATTAATGTCCATGAGTATGTTCATATTTAATTCTAACCTTAAATTTAGTGTCATTCTCATCATCACTTAATATTTTTTCACTTTACACAAATATTTTTGTCTTTTATTTAGAAGATACTAAGTTAAGTTATTAAATTAAATTAAAATAAATAAGTGGAATGTTTCATCACTCATAATGACTTAATGTTTTGTGATTTCACATGGATTACTCCATACAATGTTGTAAAGAATTAAATGCTAAATATAATTATTATCTCATGTCACCATTCAGTTTTTCACTTTAATGCATGTATATACATTTCTCAAAATAAACATGTTCTCCTGCAAGGATTTGGCATTACATGTTCTTGTTAAAAAGGTAAAGAATATGCTTATGTATTATTGTTTGTTATGAGTTGTTAGTCATTATGAGTGACAAAACATTACACAACATTTAATATATAATGTAATTGTGTTGAATGTTTCATCACTCATAATGACTAATGACTCGTAATAAATGATAATAGATAAGAATATTCTTTACCTTTTTAACAAGGATATGTAATGCCAAATCCTTGTCAGAGAACATGTTTGTTTTGAGAAATGTATATACAAGCATTGAAAGTGAAAAAATAAATAGTGGCATGAGATAATAATTCTATGTAGCATTTAATTCTTTACAACATTATATGGAGTAATCCATCCGAAATCATAAGATATTAAAAAAATAAACATGACCCCATGCATCATGTACAATCCATGAATTCCATGACCCTATGACTAATCTATGATTAGGCGTAGAAGTGGTCACAAGCAAATCAGAATAAGAACTTTGTGAAGGTAAGGAAATCTAAGGATGACACATGTGATAGTAAAATTCAAATACAATAATTTATTCACATGGTCATTGTAAATACAAGAGAGACAAGTTTCATGATAAAGGTTGGATTTCATAAAATCAATGCATCTATAATTTATAACAAAAAGTAGCAATGTAGGCACTAGTTCCTACCATATTTGCTGAAAATTAGTTACTTAAAATTGCTTGAGGTGATCTAATAATCACTTTTAAAATCATTTAATATCTTAAAAAATTCATACTTGTTTCTTTAATATTTTTAGGTTTATTTTAAAAACTAATTATGTTTCAAGTAGGAGGTGAACACATGGATTAGTTTCATTAGACTCAACAAAGAGAAAAGCAATAAAGAATAACATTATCTAATGATGATAAAGCCAAATTAGGATAGGTTTAAAATTTTGACACATGCACATATATTAAATTAATGAATTTAAAACTAAAAGTCACTTAGGTTACCACATGACCCAATGGCCACTGCATGGTCACTACATGTTGGATTTCGATTGGCATTTTCTTTCATAATTAATATGTAAATGTATACTTTTTATAATTAAAAATTATATCTCAACTTCAAAAAATAGGGCCTCTATTTATTATATATAATTTCAAGCTCGTTGAATGTAAAAAGAATGTGGTCTTGTACTTAGCATATGGATAGACAACTAGTAGTTATTAAAAGAAGCAATAATAATAATAATAATAATAATAATAATAATAATAATAATAATAATAATAATAATAATAATAATAATAATAATAATAATAATAATAATAATAATAATAATAATAATCCCTAACATATTTAATTTAGTTCAAGACACATTTACATGGTATAAGTTCCCATGGCCACCTATTGAGAACAAAAAATTATAAAAAATGTTACCCCTTTGTTACCTTGTGACCTAAGGTTTACTTGCGGACCCAACCATTAATCAAACATACTATATAAATTGTCCACATATTTATAATGTTTATATTTTTAAATATAATCATCATCATTTTAGTTATTCCCTGGACTTATTAATAGACATGTGAATATTACAATCTACAAAGAGAATCAAAATCACGGGTCCACAATGAACACATTAAATTTTATGAACCTTGTATGAACTCCATGACATTATGGCGAACATAGACATGTTAGTGTCTCAATACAATTAACCATAGTAATTTGAAGGCTACAATGAAATTTAAAAGACTTTGTGAATGATGGCATTCCATGAATATTGCCTTAATTTTGATGTTCTTCACCACCAATCAAGCCATCATCCCATGAGATAAGCACAACATGATGTTTCCACATGAGAAACCATTATTCTTCATAACCTAAAATTAATTTTGATGGGCCTGTAACCATCACTAATCTACATAAGTGATCTTATTAATGAAGCACCATATCATTTTTTAACATGTTTATTGGATATGTTATGTTCACACTATCCTAAATTTTATGCCCACTATTGTACGTCAACCGATCACTTTTCTACAAATTCATAATTTATTTTTGCATTGACTATTTGAACATATTGATCATAAATATATATTTAGAGTTCAAATTCACATACAAATCAATCAGAAAAGATCATTGAACATCACTATAGATGAAATTCTTAGTTATTGAGTGATAAGATTAAGACAAATAAACTATGTTGAATAAAATTGAGTTAAAAAAAATGACTTCCAATCTCAACCATTTACATAATGAAATCCTAAGGATGAGATGGGGGATATTAATGGAGTTTTAAAATACTAAGATTCATGTTGTATGAAAAATAAAAAATCATCCCCTGCATGATGCAATCCCCCTCTCCAATGAATAATAAGTTGGTGAGGTAGTAGACATGGACCATCTATTATGGGGAATGGTGTTGTAATTGAAAAAAAGAATGTCGTTGACTTTATAAACCTAATTTTGTTGGAAAAGTCTACACATTGTATAAGTTTTTTTAATTAATAAATCTTTTATAGCTTGATCTTGACCTCTATAATTTTCTTATTGTACCTCTTTATAATTGATATATGCAAATAATTTTTGTTGCCATGTTTTAAGCTATGCTTGTTATAAAAATAATAAAAATTGTAAGATATTATCTTTTTTTATACTAATGAATATAATCTCAGTACAATATGAAATTACCTTCCTTTAAGAGGAACGGGGATGTCTTTGTATTTAGGGTTATATACACCTAAATTTAACTACCTCTACTAATTGAAATTAATTAACTAACCCAACCTACTCTAATACTTCCTTATTTGTTTCCTACATCACATGTTAACCTTATAACACCATCTCTCATAATTAATTTTTTTATTAACACATTGTTCATCCTAAAAATCTTCTAATACAATATTTTATGAATTTAAAGTCCCTTACCACCTACCCACATCTACCCCAAATAAAAATCCTACAAGTCCTCTTAATAAAACTCTAACCATCATTTATCAACACTAATGGATTCTCGAAATCTCTAAACTTCCTACAGCCCCTCACCAATATTCCTCTAAAATTCATTTGGAAAATTTCATTGGAGGATCAGATCTTGCTCCTCCAAGAATGAAATCCAACCATTGATTTGATCCATCAACTACTATTTAATGAATTGCACACCCATGTAAATTAAATCTTAAAATTTAATAAATCTTTGGAATCATAATCTATCATCGCCATTCAAGCATTCATCAAATCCATTGCTACAAATTGCTCAACATTCAAAGAGCTATCCAACATCCATAGTCAAAAATCAAGTAACTTGAAGTCATTTTGAGCACATCCACTTGATCAAGGGTGAGGATTAATTTATTCTCGAAGTTTTGAATTGATTGTATTTCCTTTTAGTTTGCATGTGAATCCATTTGTTCCTTTGTTGATTATTAAGGTGTTGTCTAGATTCGTTAAGATTATGAATTATGATTTTTTTCATTATTCCTAGTATAAATATTTTGTATCCAATTTATATACATTTTTTAAGTGACCACAAGGGGAAACCCCTTAACCTTTATTTTTAGGCTTCTAGTATACTTTGGCAATCTTATAGGTTTTGTGAAGATGATATTTAGTGGTGGAAATATTTCATTTTCTATGAAATAATAACTTCCAGATTGGCAATAGATTCAGACTATGTCGAAGTAGTTTTATTATGTGTAGACGTAGTTTTGACGTAACCAATATTAATTTTGCACTTAACTAGTAAACCTAACTTTCATGGTTTCCTTTGATAACTCTAGAAGGACATTATTATGTGATTTAACTCATTTGGTCATGCAAAAAATGATGCAGACAAATGCACATAGAGAATAAAAGTTAGAACACCCAATAATATATATTCTACTGCTTACATTAATTAAATTATTTCCATAAATATATAGGCAAATCTTTCCTATATTCTAGAAATCTCACAAACCACTCAATCCTTTAGAATATCTCACAATCTCCTATAATAGTAAGTTGGGTGATCCATTCCAAACTCACGTATAGTAAAATCCTAATATATATTATTTTTACATAATAATATATTATTATTAA
Source organism: Torreya grandis (assembly GCA_037957365.1). Taxonomy (NCBI): domain Eukaryota; kingdom Viridiplantae; phylum Streptophyta; class Pinopsida; order Cupressales; family Taxaceae; genus Torreya; species Torreya grandis. The sequence continues at coordinate 1,667,107 of JARHVA010003862.1, forward strand.
CTAATTTACTATAATAAATAGTAAATTCTAACATCCTTGCCCGTGCCCTTCCCCCCATCCCCCCACTTAGTATATACATTGAGATAAATTACTATTTACTATGTATAAGTTACCATATGTTTAATATGGTAGGTTAGGTTATTATTGGTTAGTTAAATATACTGCTATAGTAACTATGTATTATGTATTGTTTATAGTCTAGATAGTTAGTTGGTGTGATATTGTAGGGATCAAAATATCCTCATGTAAAGGAAATGGGCTTCCTATATAAGTATGTAATAAATATTGGATAATGTAATGAAAAGATCATTATTATCTTTTGGATGTAAAGATTATTTGGTGTTGATGTTGAAAAATCTGAACCAATTACATTATTTATGATTTAACTCTAGAAGAAGAATATTCTATGATTTGACTCATTTAATTATGCAAATAATGATCCAAGCAAAAGCACATAGAGAATAAAAATTAGAACACATAATAATATTATTATATTTTGTTGCTTACGTCAATCCAACCATTTACACAAATGCATAGGTAAGTATTTTCTATACTAGACTATGAATCTCAATAACCACTCAATCCTCTAGAATAGATAACAATATCCTATAACTGTGAGTTGGGTGATTCACTCCAAACTCACATACAACAAACTCTTAATATATATTATTGTTACATAACAACAATATATTATTGAATAATTTACCATAGTAAACACTAAATCCTAACATTGTCCCCTTTAGTGTTTATATGGGGAGAAAGCACATCATGTGAAGTAAAAAATAGAATCATATGCCAATGCATACTTTTAGGTTTGCAAACTATTATCTGAATCTTGTCGTTCGGATCTTGCTACACATGATTACTACTGTACAAGAATGCATCTCATATTTATTCCATGTGCATGTTTTCACTAGCAGGTCATCTTCTAAAGAAGTATGATTGTTGGAGGATCTTTATAGTTAGAGGATTTCTGCAATTAACTTCTCTCCTATAGAATTATTAACATATTCCATGATATTTACATTCACTTTTCCTCCAATTCAGCAAGGAAATGATTACAAACTTTTATTTTTTCACACCATACAAACAACTGAAAAATAAAAAATATTATAAGGACTAAATCCTCATTGTCTTCTTTTGTAGCTTTTATCCATGTTTGTTGCCACCCAAATAAAACCAACATACACAATCTTCACTACCACAAAAAATTGTCTTTGGCTTTAGTTGATTTAGAAAAAATGCAAGTGCCACTAATCCACTATACAACCCCATAGCTAATGGCTTCCAAGAAGATGTTGAATGTCCTCCAACTGCTGTTTGCCTCCATCCTCCAGTAAAATGATGTTTACTTAACAAACGTGAACATGAGACTAAAGTGTTTTAACATTGTGTTACAATTTTTACTTTTCCCTCCCCACCCTCTCATGATGTAAAACATCATAAATCTCAGTTTAAATGGATAATGCATCCTCTTACTATTTTTGGAAAATTTGGGACCCCTATTATAAAATATCCCCCTCTTAAAAAACAAACACCCCCTCGCCCCCAGTGCCATGTCGCCCGCCTTGGACAATTTTCATCATCATCTTGGTATTGGTGGAAATTGACCTCTTAACTCCTTGGTAATTGTAGGTTTTAATAAAATTATTGTCAAAACTTTGGCTATGTATCACTTTGATTATACACAAGTACAAACTTTTATTTAAATTCTAATACTTTGGCTTTTATAAGTTAAAAAAAACAAAACTCACACATCTTTTTTGTTTCATTTAAAACCACGAATGTTTGGTTCGGATTTAGCTAGGGATCAAGTCGAGATACCTTAGGCTTAAGGTTGTTTCAATGTATGACTCTGATGGTGAATAATATGACTCAGGTTGGAGGTGTAATCGTTTACAGGGACTTTGGTCTACCCCTGTCGACTGGTTCGAAGCCAAGGTGGAATGAATCCAACGCTTGTTTTGCAGATGTCGAGCTAAAGGGGATGTCACTACGAAATGTTGAGTCACTAGGTGCCAAATTTAATGAAAATGCGATGAGTCAGTCCACAAGAGATAGCAAACCCATCGAGAGGTATCACTAGTCACCTAGTTAGAGGAACACAATCTGAGCTATGCCTACGACAAGGAGGGATATCCGATCCGAGTTGCCAGAGTAGGTTTGTGAGTAGATTGAAGAATACATAATCCGTTTAAAAATAGCTTTTCAAGAGGGATAAGAATGCATTTATTTACCTGTGTAGAACTCGATGCCGAATGCTTGTTTGATTACCAAACTCGATGTGATGCAAATGTTCAAAATGAAAGCTTAATAAATTTATCAGAATGTTGAAACTCTACCATAGGTATGCCGAAACTCCATCATATGTGTTAATGGATAAAATCAAGAGGAGCTAATACACATGATAAGAAAATGGATCTGATGTGGAGATAAATGAAACTAGGTATCAACACGTGACAACGAACAGATTTGACAGAGTCCTAGTTTACAAGTTGCAAATCATGAGGACATAAAAAAGCTTATTTAACAGAGCTGTAATTACATGTTGACTACTGATTTATAATCGCAAATGCATTAATAAATTTATACAAAGATATATTACGCCGATAAAAATCTCATGCTCTTCCTTCCAACGTCCTCCTCAAACCTTTACCAATTTTAATAGTTTTGATCATGGATCGGAGAAATTAACAATGGAAAACTTGCCCCTGATTGCTCATCAAAACCATACACAAACTTCCATTAAGCATGATCCTTTCTTCAAGCTAAACTTGACTACTCTGATACCAATGATAACTCTGAAATGAGATTATTCTGTGATTTAACTCATTCAATCATGCAAAGAATGAGCCAGACACATGCACACAGAGAATACAAATTAGAACACAATAATGATATTATATTTTGTTGCTTATATTAACAGAACCATTTACACAAATATATAGCTGATTTTAGGAATCTTACTAACCACTCAATCCTCTAGAGTATCTTGCAATCTCCTATAGTAGTAGTGAATTGGGTGATTCACTGCAAATTCATGTAAAACACACTCTGAATATATATTAATGTTACATAAAAATAATATATTATTAACTAATTTACCATAGTAAATATTATATCCTAACATCCTTAACCATTTGAATTGTCTGTCAGTTTTGTTCAATGTTTTATTCTTTTGAATTAGTAATTTTATTTAATCACTAACTATTTTGTGATATTTTTAGCAGTTTTACACTTTTCTATTTTTGTTTCTATGCATATAGAAAAGTTACTACTGTAGAGACATGGTTTCATGATCGACAAAAGAAGCTTCATTAGGTCCACGAGCTATAACTATTTATAGCTTCTACTAATTATCTATTTCTGTAACAAAGTTACATCTATGCTTTAGTGGCTTCATGTTTGCATTTAGTGACTTTGATATTTAATTAGTGGATTTGTAAAACTCTATAGTGTATTTGATTTCCTAAATCATTTTGGTCTATTTTTTATATTTATAAATTTGTTTTGGTACTAATAGTTTCATAAAAAAATGAGTTTGTTCTTTGTTTTTTCTTTGATTTCTTGCTAAGTTGTTCGGTGCAGTGGCTTTATTTTATGTAGAAGAAAAGTCTTCCTAAGATTATCCCCTGTAGGATGACCCTGGAAATAAAAAATAATTGATAAACCTCCATCCTTTTTTTATTTTTCTATAGGCTACATGAGATGGAATTGATTCCCAAATACTTGTCACTAGCCATTAGGAGGGCTGTGATATGGATTTAATCAACATGCACGAAACCAAACCTCATGTTTCGATGGAGTATAATTATCAATGAGATATATCATAAAGATAAGAGTATTTACCCATAAATGTTTCCATGAAGTGAGGATGTTACACTTTAATACTTGAGCATCAAACATTTCATACTTATACAGACTTGGGACCCATGTACTATGACATGTTTAGGTGACTCCCTTAGAGAACATCATAAAGCCTATATTAAGACATTTCAGCCACAAACAACTATCAATGCAAGGGAAATAACATCCTTGAAGATCAGTCAATGCATACAGACATAGAGTGAGGGTTGGGAGATCAACCTAGTCACCACTTTACATGAGTATATTGATAAGCTATTATTCACATTACACACCCGTAATCTACTAGTGTATTGATTTTTGTGTGTTGTAGATACTAGTACTATTTATATACCTATTTCATTCACTAAGAACGTTACCCTATAAAACATAACATAAGCTCACACATCTTTCAATATTACTATTCAATCCATAAATCAATCAAAGTCACCTCATTATCATTTAAACATCCCTTTACCTCATAAGTCTAGTAATGTCTAAAGTCACATTTCATCACCCATCATAAACCCTTAGAATTTCTTAGATCCCATGACATAGTCAAGTCACCTACACAAAAAAATTCCTTTATAAACATGTCTAACATGAGCAAATCACATCAAATCACTTGATTGAGCTAGTATTGTCAAATAAACCATGATTAAGGTCAAACACAACCTAATCCACAATGTCCTTTTTTATTTAGTATAAACCAATTACCCGTAAAATAAATTAACCCCATTCAAATCATGAAATTATCTTAGCTCACAGTCCAAGTGAAGAAAATAGTCAAACCCAAGGTTACCAATATTCTACCTTGTCTAAAATATCAATTAGCTCATTTCCATAGTAAAATTTTCTCAAGGACATCTTCTCCATAATCATAGTCTCATATCACATTTGATGTCAAGAATTTGATCAAATCAAGATTATTAATCAGTATCCACCATCTCATATCATATAAACTCATCCTAAAACATGCACACATCAACCTTATGTCACCTTTCACTCATCAATAACTTGGTATTGGATAATAGAGGCACAACAATGCCCTTTAAACTTTTTTATAGGGTGAGAAATGTCATGGTAATGATGAATATAACCTTATTGATATGGATGCACATTATCAAGATCCATAATATGACTTACTATATATTGACCAAGGTAGATCCCAATTACAATAGTATGTCTATAAAATGAGGGATGAGTTGTTACTCCAACTTATTGAGGTAGCAACTAGACGCCCTCTCGATTGTGACCATGAAAACCTAACATATATTATCTAAAGCCATGAATGATAAATTCCTACACACAACTGCAATATTTTTGGAGAACAAGAAGAACCTTCAGCTAAATTTGTCAATATTATTTGCATCTAGCTTGGCAAAGTGAATCTTATCTTATTATACCCATCCAAACATGACCATAATCAATACTTGTTTAATATTATGAAAAAAATAAATTAACAATTAGTTTACCTATAATATTAAATAATTTTCAATTTTAATAAACCTAAAAATCTGAAGAATCCATCTAAAACTAATTCCCCTCTCAAAATTCAAAATCAAAACAAAATTGATCATCATCTGTCATCATCAGTCCCATTTTTTAACCCCAAGTTTTCCAAAGAATGGAAATTAATGAAAGATGTTATCCAAAGGATATAAGTGGGTTCATGTATTAATAAATACATATTTGAAGACATATGCCCCCATCCACTTGACAAAGATATATTACATGTTCCATTCCCTTCTCATTTTGAACCACCTAAATTTGACAAATACAAGGGGAAGAGAGATTCAAGGAAACATGTAAAATAATTTTTCATATCTTGTAAATAAATCACCTATAGTGATATTTATATTCTTAGATTATTTCCTTGTAGCCTTGGAGGACTAGTTTTGGAATGATTCATGCACTTACCAAAGGGATTGGTTACATCATTTGTAGACTTGTCAGAAGAAATCCATTGAAAATTTATCCTAAAATATGGAGCATGAGATCATATTACCATAATTGTACAATACCAAAAAATTGAATGGATAAATTGTTTCATCCCTTTTGTAGAGGTGATGAAACTTTTTTATCATTTTACCATGCATGATCTATGAGATACAACTTGTAAATATTTTCGTAGCCAACCTAAATTATGAAATAAATTTTAAATTATGGATTCATTTTGAAAATAATTTTAATGATATTGTTTAAAAGGGTACAAAAATTGAAAATTCTCTAATTGATAAATATTTAATCAATATATTTTCCAAATAAAATCAAAATCAAGCCGATACATCATCACAAAATCCAAATTTATTTAGTAAGAAAAACACATGGTGTGTGATGGATTTTTAGATGCCAAACATGTTCAAACCATTTAAGGCTCTGATACTTATAAATCTTAATGTAAATCTAATATCTTTTTACATAGAGACAAATTGAAGACAAAATATAGGAAATGATAATACACTAATCTTGACAAAATTATTGAGAGTGTTCTGAAGAAGCTTATAGCCACTAACATGATTATTCTTTATGAAATGAAACCCATTCATAAGAATCAACCAAAACTAACATTGTACAAGGAAAATGAATATTGTGTATGTCACTGAGTCAAGAGTCATGACATCTGAAGGTGCATGCAGATCTAAAATTATATCTAGGACTTGATCAATGGTGGAGTAATAGAGGTTGAATGAGAGGATTCTTCTTCCAAGAATCAACATCTTAGAATATAACAAGTTATTTTACCAAACATGAACAAAGATATTAAAATACACATCAGAACCAAGGATAAACCTTTCATTCCAATCATATGGAATACATGAGGACCCATCACCATTATGACTCGATTGTATGCCACATTGACCACTCTAAGCATAGATTCACCACCATCAATATAAGTGCCAATTATCTTGATCATCCCCTTTTAAAAAAATGGCATGTTCTTAAGATCAAATGACCATTAATTTATTGTGTTGCTACCACATACAATATCAAAACCATTTTAATGGTCACTTCATGAATCTACCCCAACCATAAAATATAAATGTCTAAAGGCCTCCTCTAACTACTCCTACAGGTGACTACAACATTGTCTAATAGCTAGAAAAGACCCAAGCCAAGATTTATATTATGGATCTTCTCAAATCATCCTTTATCCATAGTGAAATTATCGAAAAAACTCTCCAAGTGTCAAGAGTTCAGATAGATATTTACCCTAGTTATTTCCAAGACCTTGTGGGTCATATTTCATCTTCCTAACAAATTTCCTTTGATCTATAGTAAATTCCTCCTATTCGTCCCAATCACAATAACCCTTGTATATTGAGGTATTCATTTCCAATCATAAAATTGAGAGAGTGATTTTAGATGGTAGGTCTGGAGTCAACCTATGAAAAAATAATTTCTATCAAGAGTTGGGATACTCAGATTTTGTGTTTGTCCCACACATCAATAGTATCAAATCTTATGATGATAATGAAAAAAAATCATCTGACACTATCCACCTTCATATCATGGTGGGAGGCATTATGCATCAAAACCAAATCCATGTGGTAGAATTTGAATTAACCTACATCATTTTAGGTCATCTTTAGATACATGAAATGTAAGCTATGCCATCAACCTTGAATAGTGTCTAAAATATCCCATCCTCAGGAGATATGGAAAGCACTTTATCTAGTAAAAAATACTGAAGGAGATATGGAAACTTGTGAATTATAGCCCATTCTGAGAGAAAAACAAATGAAGCAAAAAATGGAATGGGAACTTTAGATCACTTTTATCATCCATGGAAAATATATATCCAATCCAAAAAAATTTGGTATCAAGTGCATATATCTCATTTTTACCAAAATTATTTTCATATTTTTTATATTGGTCTTTGCCCTATCTTACTCATTTTCAACATGTTTGATTATTGAATTCATAACTAGAAGAGTATAGACTCGTGGTGAATGTAAAGAGAAATTTCAGTACATATCATGATAACAATAAGACATGCCACATGACCTACATTTAATGGTCGTATGCCTTTATTTACATTTTTTGGGCTTAAAATGCAATCAATTTTCCTATGGGATTGTATTAAATTTAAGGTAAAAATTTTGGAAGATAATAATTTTTTAAATAATATATATTTCATGTAATGTTTCCTCCTAAGATTAGAAGGCTAATGTTACTATTGGAATTTTTTATGATGACATTATTATTAAAAATAATAAATCAAAGGTTACACAATAAATCAATTGGTAAAAACACAACACCAACCTTCATAAACCCCTCACTAGCTAAGTAAATCCAAATAAGGTAAAATAAAAACTAATCTCTCAAAATAACCATGTTGGTTGTGAAAAACCCATCTAGTAAAACCAAAAAATTAGAAAACCCTAAAAACTAGTAGACATGATAGATATGTAACATACAAATTAGAACATCACTGTAGACTAAGGTTCTAGGAACAACAAAAGTTGTAAAGACAACCACCATCATCACTATATCCACCACCACCGTTATAGCCACAACCACCACTACAACCACTTCCTCCACTACAATGATTACCAAGCCATAGAAATATAACCATAATAGGTAAAAACGTGATTTTTGCCTCTGTAGCACCCCCAGATAACACACTTAAATCCCAATGAAGGTCATAGAAAACTTCAAGGTTAAACTGTAAGTTGAACCATCGAACAAAAAATGAGAATGAATTCTAAGAATATAGAGCACAATTGCTAAGCAGGATGATCATAAACACCAAGCCAAATGAAGAATATGGATAGTGAAAAAAGAACATAGGAAACACTATAAAATTTAGTAAATAAGAGCTAAGTGGTGTGCTAGATGTGCAGTGCCTCATTCCCATTCTACATTCCTTACTAAGGCTAATATTGAACAAATAATGGCAATCCTGGTTAATGTCAAACGTAGGCCCTGAGTGTGATTGTCTAATTTAATTGATTCTTTCTATTATTTTGAGATTACATTAAGAGGGTAAGTCTAAAAAAGTTACAAAAATGCATCTTAATAGTAAACAAATTGATAACGTCATATGACCCTTTGGCATTTGCTTAGATAGAGGTTGTCTTGACCATCGTTATGTTTGTAAGTAGCTAGTAGGTGTATAAGAAGTCATCGTTAGTTTCAATAGAAATTTTTGGAAGGATAAAATTAAAATAAATCTCCTAAGAGTATGCATTACACTTCCCATTTGGATTTTCTAATGGTTTATGGAAGATGTTCGAGTTGAGTAGTTATTAATTTCTAGAGAAATTTGTCAAAGTATAAATTTAAAGGAAATCTCATAAGAGTGTGCATTAGCATTTCCATTTCCATTTTAAAATGGTTTATTAAACATATTCGAGTTTATTGTAGTCATAAATTACAATGTGTTTTTATAAACCTAGATTCATTCAGTGTTAAAATTTTGTAATAAGGAAAAAAAATAAGTTTTATGTTTTGAAAAAAAGATTATCTTTAAATTTAAATATTAGTAATAAATTAATTAATTAATTTTAAAAAATATTAAAATGCTTTTTGTGTATATTTTCATTTATTTTTTTTTAAAATTGAGTATTAAAGAATGATGTTATAAAAACCATTGGGGTTTTGATAGTTTAATGGTTAATTATGCTTAAAACTATTATTTAGTGGCAATTGGTGGGTGTTAGAATGTAATGTTTGTGAGTGTATTCATATTAAATACTGAACTTAAAGTTGGTATCCCTTTTATTGTCACATATATTTATTTTCTTTTTTCTTAGAGAATTAAATAAAATATATATAATATCTTCGCCATACGGTGATATTTGGAGTCCATTTTTTCCTTAAAGATACATTAAGATTAATATATTAGTAGAATTAGATTGACATGATTTATCACTAATAAATATTAAAATCATGAAGAAAGAAATGAATTTATTAATAATTGTGTTTTATAAATGTACTTAAAATATATGTACTAGTTGAAATTTTATAAATATATGAACAAATAATTTTTAGTCTTTTATTTATATGAAATTAAGATAAATGATCAAATTAAATAAAATTAAATGACTATAATGTTTCATATTTCATAGTTACTACTGACTCATAATAAACAATAATACATAATCATATTCTTTACATATCTAACAAGTGCATAGAATGCCAAGTCCCCGTAGAAGAGTATGATTGTTTTGAAAAATGTATGCACATGCATCGAAAGGGAAATAATGAATAGTGAAATGGGATAATATCTATATTTAGAATTTAATTCTTTACAACTTTCTATGTAGTAATCTATGTGAAATCACATGACATTAATAAAATAAAGATGCAGCTATGCATCATGTGCACTCCATGCTTTCCATGACCCTATGACCTATGTGAGGTTGATTTTAGTTTCTCTACAATTAGGGATAGAAAAAGTCACAAGCAAATTAGAACAATAAATTTGTGAAGATATGGAAATATGAAGATGGCATATGTGATAGTCAAAGTCAAAAGCAATAATTTATTTGCATGTTTATTGTAAAGAGAAGAGATACAAGTTCCTTTATAAAATTTAGATTTCATAAAAACAATGACTTCATAGTTTATAACAAAATATAACCATGTAAGGACTAGTCCATACAATATTTACTGAAAATTAGTTTTTTTAATAAGTGCTTAAGGAGGTGTGATAATCTGTTTCAATGTCATTTAAAATATTAAACATTTTATACTTATCTCTTTAAGACATTGGTGTATTTTAAAAACTAACACATCCATGCCCTAGTTCAAGTCATTAACTATATGAATATGTGTCAAATAGGAGGTGTTCGTGTGGGTTAGATCAATTAGACATAAAAAAGAGAAAAATAACAATGAATCACATTACCTAAAAAAGATAAATCAAGATTATGAGATATTTCAAAGTTTGAAACATGTGCACATTTTAAAGTGATGACTTTAAAACTAAAAGTGGCCTTGATTACTCCATGACCCTATGTCCATTGCATGGTCAATATGTGTTGGGTTTCTAATGCTACTTTTTAACTAACATGATATGTAAATGTATAAATATTTCCATTAAAAATTATATATTAGATCAAAAAAATAAGTCTTATATTTCTTATAAATAATTGTAAGCTTTTTGATTATTTAAAAGATGTGGACTTGTACTTAGGAAATAGATAAACAAAAAGTAGTTGTTAAAATAAACATGCATAGTAATAATGACTTTTTTTCACATCGCACTTCAAATATTGATTAGTTATAATATTCAATTTAATTAGAAACATATATGATATTTTATTAACCATGAATAATTTTTAATCTCCGTTCTAAGTCAGTTTCATCATACATTTCACTTCTTTCCCTTAGACAATAGTGAAAAGCCAATGTTCCATGTTACTCTAATAAAATTGACAACTTACAAAAAAGTGTATATTGTAATGGGTTTAATTATAATAAATGTTTGTGATTAGGATTTTATCAAGTTTAAATGAACTTATAATAACTTAGTAGATATAAGATGATTATTTTTATAATATTTGGCAATATATCTACAACTGATGTTAGAATAAGACAAGAGAAATTGTTGGACAACAAAACTACAAATGTTATCCATTGTGTGATAATGCCACATGACCATTGCACCACAAAATATATAAAATCTATATTAATAATCCAAGTTTCCAAATTTTACAAAGTATAAGGTGACCATGGTAAAAACAATTAACTATGTTATCTCATTTTGAGGTCTTGATCACAATATAAAACATCTAAAGTTTCACACTGTATTCATGGTCACCTTAACACATATATTCAAGGACCCATGATTCATTTCCATTGTGATCACCATAATTCAAAGCTAAGTTCCCTTTTATTAAAATCAATTGTCTCTAAAATATTTAATTTAGTTGAGATCTCATTTACATGGAATAATTTTTGATAGCCACCTAATGAGCACACAAACCTATAAAAACATGTCCCACCTTTGTTACCTTGTGACTTAAGGTTTATCTGTGGCCCCAATCATTCATAAAACATAATATATAAAATTGTACATTTCTTTGTAATGTTTAAATTTATAAATATAATCATGATCATTTTGTTTATTCACATGAACTAAAATTGAAACATGGGAATATTATGATTTAAAAAGTGCATAAAAATAATGAGTCCATAATGAATACATTAAATTCTATGAACTTCGTATGAAATCCATGATATTATGGTGAATTAAAATATGCCATGTGTCTCAAAAATTTATTAATAGTATTATGTAGGCTACAACAAAAATTTAAATACTCTATGAATGATGGCATTCCATGTATATTTCCCTAAATTTAATGTTATTTACCACTTGTCGAACCCTCATCTATGAGCCGAACACACCGTGATATTTCCACATAGGTGCCATGATTCTTCATAAATTGAAGTTAATTATTATGGGATTGCAACCATCACCAATATATAAAAGTGATCATATGAATGAATCACTCCATGATTTATCCATGTGTTCATTGGATATGTCATGTTGACAATATCCTAAATTTGATGTCCATTTTTGCTCATTAACCTGTCACTTCTCCACAAATTCACAATTTTTTCTTGAATTAAAGGGTTAAACAAATTGATCATGAGGATATATTTTGAGTTTAAATTCCTATCCAACTTAATAAAAGAGATCATTAAAAATCACTTAAGATGAAATTGTTAGTTATCAAGTGATGAAATTAAGAACAATAAAATATGTTAAACATAATTAAGTTAATAATAATCACTTCTAATCTTACCCATTTGGTTAACAAAATATTAAGGTTGAGATGGGGGATATTACTATGTTTTAAAAATATTATGATTGGTGTTGTATTAACAAGAAATTTTTATCCCATGCATAATGCAACCTGCATCTCCAAAGAATAAAAAGTTGTTTTGGTAGTGGAAATGGATAATCCATTATGGGGAATGGTGTTGCAATTTAAAAAAGGAATGGGAATGAGTTTAGAAACAAAGTTATATTAGAATAGTCTAGATGGTGTATAAGTTTTTAATTAATTAATTAATCTTTTATGTTTTGATCTAGACTTTTATAATTTTCCTATCATACATCTTTAGAATTGATATTTTAAAGCTTTGTTTCATTCCCAATTTTATGTTATGCTCAATTTGAAAATTATAGGTGTGAGATATTATTTTTTTCATACTAATGTATATACTCTCAATACAATATGAAATGACATCTCTAGAAAAGGAATTGGTATGTATTTATATTTATGGATGTATACACCTAAATGTAACTTATTATAATAATTAAAAGTAATTAAAGAACTCAAAATAATCTAATATTTCCTTATATATTTCGTACATCACACACTAACCTTATACCACCATCTCTCCAAATTAATTTCTTATTATCACTTCATTCATCCTTAATCTCTTCTTACATAATATTTTAGGAATTTAAAATTATGTGCCACCTGTCCTCACATACCCCACTAACACTACTAAAAATGCTTCACTTAATCACAATCTAAACATAATTTATTAACATTAATGGATTATATAATTTTCTAAGATTTCTATATCCTGTCACCAATATTCCTTTAGATTCTCTAGGAAATTTTAATTCATAAAAAATTCCTACACCCTAAATATTCATTATACAATAATGAAATCCAACCATTCATTTCCTACGCCAACCAATATTTAATCAACTATATCCCATACAAATTCAATCTTCCAATCTTATAATATAATGACTCTTTAAAAATATTTGGAGTCATTGTCTATCATCCTTAGTCAAGCATCCATCAACTTCATTTCTATAAATTATTAAACATTCAAAGAAAAATACAATATTTATAGTCAAGCATAATTCAAATCCAAGACACTTTGACTACATATAATTCATCAAGGGAGAAGGATTAATTAATTCTTGTGGTTTAAACTTGGTTGTATTTCATTTCTTTTTGCATGTGGATCCCTTTCTTCCTTTGCTCATTCTGGAGGTGTTGTGTAGATTGATTAGAATATGAATTATGATTTTTGTTTATTATTCCTTGTATAAATATTTTATATCCAATTTTATACACACTTTTTTTATGACCACAATGAGACAAACCCCTTAACCTTCACTTGTCAGGCTTCTAGTGTGCTTTGGCAATCTTTCAGGTTCCTTTAATAGGAAATTTGGTGGCCAAAATATTTCATTTGTCGAGAAAAAATCACTTCTAGATTGGAAATGAATTCAAACTATATCAAATCAATTTTACTCTTCATAGAAAAGTTTTCAAGTAACCATTAGTGATTTCACACCTAATTACTAATGCTAACTGTTAAAGTCCCATTAGCCATTTTAATTTTAATTCAGTTTTGTTTCTATTGCATTATAATTTTATTTAATCACTAATGATTTTATGATATTTTAATTAGTTTTTTGCCTTTTTATTTTTATTTCCATGCAGATAGCAAACCTATTACTGCGGAAACATGGTTTATTATTTACAACAAGTAACTTATTTAGCTCTAAAAGTATCTTTGATGTATAATATTTATGTCTTATGCTAATTATCTCTATCTCTTGAAAAGCTACTTTTGTGTTCTAGTAGCTTCACGTCATATTTAGTAGATTCAATATTCCATTAGTGGCTTCATAAAACTGTGTAGTGGATTTGATTTACCAAAGCATTCTAGTCTATTTTCTATATTAATGGATTCATTTTGGTACTAACAGTTTCATCTATGATAAAAGTGGATTTGTTCATTGTTATTTTTCTGATTTATGTCTAACTTAAATTAACAAAATCCTAATGCTGAAATGGGAAATATTACAAGATTTTAAAACTGTTATGATTGGTTTTTTCTATGTAGAAAGAAGAGGCTAGTGATGTAGTGGGCATATATATATCTATTGTGGGGAAGGTTACTATAGTTTAAAAAATGAATGTGGTTGAGTATAGAAACATTAATTGTGTTAGAATAGTCTATATGGTGTATAAGTTTTGTAAAAATTGTAATTAATCTTTTTAGGTTTGATCTAGACCTCTATAATTATTCCATCTCACCTATTTAAAATTTATAGGTAAAAACTCTTTTTATTTTTAAGTTTCATGCTATGCTAGTTATTAAAATAAGAGTTGTAAGATACTATATTTTTTATACAAATGAATTTTCTCTCGATAACGTATCAAATGACATATATTGTATAGGAATGAGTATGTCCTTTTACTTATTTATGTATTTATTGGTCTAATATTGTTAGACGTGACATGAGTATGTGGAAGGGATCTCTGAAATATTATTCTATGTCATTTTCTATATGTCATGGTCAAGGGTTGGTTCTATAATTTTCATGTGCTTTCCTTCTATGCTTCCAACCTATATCTTGTAGATGTAATGGATTCTATTAATATCGCTGAGGGTTTTTAACTTATTGGTCATTAGTTGATAATTTTGTTAGGTATGTGATTTTATGGTTTGTACTTATTAAATGTGTGGGATACATGTTGATTGTTTGGTTCATCCTCATGTGACACATGTTGAAAGGATGAATTTTTAGCTAATGTTTGATTGATTAATGTTATTTTTTACTAGGAACTTGGGTTGCTTGTTGATAATTTGATTAACTATGGATTTTACATATATATATATATATATATATATATATATATATATGAACTATCCTCTTAAATTTTTTGGTGGTGAGTTATTAGATACGTTTTGATGGTGCCTCAAAACATGTTTTTTCAGACAAAATTTGTTATTCCTCCATGTCTTCTAGAAACTATAGTCTCTCTAGCAGTTGTGAACTAGTTTATTAGTTTTTGACTTTAGATGTTCCAATTTATACCATTTTCCATAAATGATCTTCATCTCTTTTTATGGGTTAGTCTACAGCCCTTTCCTAGTTATCATTTAGCTAAAAAACTGTCAAAAGTTTTTTCTTGAGTAGATTGTTGAGATTTAGGAATTTTAATTTAAATTATCATCTAACATTTATTAAATTACTTCAGTAAATCTTAGTTTTCAATAGATAGATACATAAAAATTTACAATAACTTTTAAATCATTTTATGATTTTAAAAATACTAAGTATGGTTGCATTCTATAGATTGTGGAGTATAATCTTTAAAAAAATAAAATTTATAAGAATATTTGACCATGTCTAGATTTGAAAAAAAATGATATTTATTTTTTGTAAGTGATCATTTAAATAATTATCAAAAAACTGTCATTTCCCTCTTCATCACATCCTTCACATATCTATAAAAAAAAACTATTATAAGCTTCCATTATTTGATTTCATTAAGGCTTGGCAAAAAGGAGCTTGTTCTTTATGAATCTAGGAAAATTCAAAGTGGTAGACATAAAATGACCTTATTCAACTACAAAATGTGATTTCATTTTTGAAATGCTATGACCTCTCTTCTTACATTTTAATGAAATTGGTCATAGAAATTCCTTGATTAATCAATTGAAGTTTAGGTATGCTTGTATTTAAGAAATACCATATCTTCTTAATCCCCCCCTTTTTTCTTATTTGTTACCTTCCACTCACCTAAGATCTATCCTTAGAATTATGAATAGAATACCTAAAAAAATATAGGTTCACCAAAATGTAATATGAATTTTTAAATCCTTATATAGGTTCCTAGTAAGTGTAAAACCTTAATACAAATACCCACATGCTTGCAATAGATAAATAATGATAAATCAAATGAAATATTAATATAATAATACATAGATCTATCCAAGTAGTATTACTACCTCTTTATATTAAAAATCTCTAACAAAATTCTAATATTAAAATAATAAATTTCATGCACATAAATTACCTTACCCAGTTTCCCTTTATTCTATGATATATATAGGGATGATAATAGGTTTAGTTTTGGAGGGTAGATTAATTATAGAAAATTTTCAAAAATACATAGAATAAACATTATTTAAAGTAATAATTTTTTTGTCAATCTCTAAAGTTAATTAAGTCAATTACTTAATTGATAATCCTCTTTATTAACAGGATATGGATAAGTGTGTACAAATTAGTGTTTATCCATATTTGCAATTAATATCAAAAATAAATATTGAACCATTCAAAAGTGTATGAGTATTCAGACATGCTAACATGAATTAATGTATCTTGGTATGATTACACATTTACTTATACACATATAACTTAATTAATAGTAAAATCAAACTTAAGTAATAATCTAATTATAATTTACTAATTGATAAAGAAAGGGTTGAGAGATTTTTTTTTTTTTTTTTGCATTTTGTAAATAATTTTTGTAATTGAAAACAAAATCAAGGATTTTATATTATAGTAATGAGAAGTCAAAAAATCAAAGTAACCCAAGCATGTCCTTAGGGACATACACTCCATGTTTCCAATAGCTAGAATCATAGAACACACATTTTTTGGAAGACAATAGACACACATAATTTGATTTGATGAATGTTTTTTTTAGGTTATGGGATATGAAAACATCACTTTCCTTTATTAAATTTCAAACAAATTTTAGGAAGTCAATCTTAATATTCAAAATCTAACAAGGTAACTAAACCTATAAAAGGATGATAAAAATTAAGATTTTTAGGCTTGTGCTTAGGGTCTGTAATGTTTTTGAGCCCTAGATATTTGTTAGGGCCCTCAATGAAATCAAAGAAAAAATTCCAAGTAATATTTAATTTAGCTATGTAATCTAATGTATTTCAAGTGCCACTTTATGATATTTAATGAATGGTTTATAAATTATTGACATCTTTTAGAATGTCATGAAAAATAAATTAATGATGCTCCTGAGATTTCCTTAAATTCTTAAATTCCTTATTTAAATTATTTTATTGATTACCTTTGTCATGGATTACATGTTTGTCCTAAATACACTAATGTACCTGTGTATTTATAAACCTCTTAAATTAATATTAGAAACTTATTGGTGTGCTAATACATAAGGAATTAAAAAAAAATGATAAGAGAGGACCCCTTACACTTAAAGTATCAAAAATTGGCTGAGAAGGCCATACATTCAAAAATATACTTGTATGTTTATGGGGAAGACCCAATAAATAGGGAGAAATATGTATAGGAGAGAATAAAGACAAAATACAAATAAGAAGAGGACATGATAAATATAAATAGAAACATAAAATAAATCAAATAAAAGCATAATTTAATCTAATAAACAACAAACAAAATAATTCTAAAATAATATTATTTTAGGGCTAATAAATGTCCAAGGAGATTTTTTAGTGTTATCGCACAACTACAAATAATCCCCTAGATAAAATTATTGAGATAGAGATATTTGTCCAATAATCATTAATCATTCAACTAGTTTTTTAGCTGATATAATTTAATTTCAATTTAAAAAGTTTTAATATTAAAACATAGTTAATATAGACATTTATCATTCTGTGGAGAAAGCTAATTATTTGCTTACACTAAATCAATTTACATTCATTGGCATACAATATTAATTCTCTTTTACTCAAACAATAAAATTTAAAAAAAATGAAATTTAATTAAAAATATATATAACTAGTTATAATAAAAAGGTGGTCAGACTTGCTAATAAATTAAAGTGTTAAAAATAATACTCATTGAAAACAAAGTTAACAAGTGTGAAACATTAAAGTAGAGGTAGTAGAACCGAAAAGAGATGGTCATAGATTGTTCTTAAAAAAAAACTAAAAGGAGGTGGTGATATATTGTACTTAAGAAAGAGAAACTTTTGCTCCACATTGAAGTAGACGTAGACGCACTAATGGGAGGTGGTGATAGGTTGTCCTTGAGAGGAAAATATTTCCAAAAAGAAGGTGCCCCTGATGGTAGATATAGATCCACCAAACTATTCTTAAAACTACTTAATAGATCCAAGGGCACAAATAAGACCCACCCAATTAGAATAGACATAATAATCTCAGTCTACTCACCATATTGTAGTCAAAAAATATAATAAGATGGCCTAATAGAAACATTATCATATAATTGAAGATTCCATCATGTCCATTGAATAAAAAGGAAATAAAAAATTTATGTGAATAATGTGAGTGACATGTAAAGGTATGGTGGTATAAAAAACCTATGACAACACATTGGGAAAAACCCACTCAGTGATCAAAATTTAACCCATCCTAGCCTATCTAAGGGATTCAAGCTTGTCAAAGAAGTGTAGTCTAAAAATAGGCCCCTAAAAGTTTTAAGATTTATATAATGTTTGGAAGTATGAAAGTATAAATAGATTATAAAAATGATTAAATAAGGGATCTATTTAAAAATTATTCTCAATACTATTATGTCATTTTTCCATGAATGTGATTTATGTTTGGAAACTTGAAAGTTTGGGGAGGTTATTGGTTACACATTTTAACAAATTTCAATCTTAAACCATATATAAATATATCATATCTTATGTGTCTAAGATTCAAGATTATCTTGTAGGTTTTTAGAATTAGTGTTATGAACTTATTACCATTACTTTATTTTGAAGATTATGTATTAATTTATTAACCTTATTGGGTTACCCACAAATGTTGTTAGATAAGTCTACTTAGTTAGTGTTTAATAAAATGTGTGATGAATTGATAGCCATTGTGACAACACCATCAACCACTCTATATGTCGTATCTTAATTTACCATTTTTGTCTTAACTTATTTAGTTATAATTCATGGATTGTAGAATAATGGATGGTGGGTTTAATTTTGATCATTATACATCCTGGGTATAGTAATATTTAGTAAACTAAAATGTAATATATGTATGTAATAGTTTAATATACATAATGTGAATCAATTAACATGGTGTAGTTCTTTATCTGGGCATGATTGAGGTAGTGGTTTCTGTTGGTTGATTATTTTGTCTATCAACGTACTGGTAAAAAAAATAGGTCTCATCAGACAAAGCAAGAAGATTAGTCATCCTAATGTGTAAGTTTATCACATCAAAAGGAGACTTCTCTTTCCTCTCATCAAGGGGAGGTTCCCTGTGGATATGCTATGTATATATATGAACAGAAAATAGTACTCAAGGGTAGGACCAAACATCTATCTCTCTTTCTTCAGAGATGATGTATACAAAACAATGAAAGAACTCAAGAGAATTACAGACAACACTCCTCTTCTTTTAGAAGAACTATTCAACCAGTCACGAGAATACTGCTGGAAATAAAAGTAGAATATGACTGAAGTATGGTAACCAACAAATCAAGACACATCACAAAGTTTGCACAAGAAATACTCAAGAGTGATATACGAAGAACAATGAAAGCTCAAAGTCTTTCCAAATTTCTTTACACAACAATGAAAAAATAAACACACTGAAGGCAGCTATGGGGGCACAAAGTCTCTCCACAGTTGATTCTCTAGGACACCTTCTTGACAAATTTACTAATTTTGCTTATTAAATCAATGAAACAAACAAGATATCATAGCACAAAGTCTGAAAAAGTCCCTTGTTTTCATTACCAAAATATGATAAATAGATTAAGCACAAAGTCTCAATGATGCCTCTCAATTTCGGTAGAGTTTCGTTTAGATTATCAAAAAGCAAATCCTTATTACAATAGAAGAAAGTCCTTTATATAACCTTTTAAAAAAGGACTTTGGAACAATCAATACATCAATTTGCATTGAAATTTGTTAAGGAGACATGCTGGAACTTAGGGGTCCTTTTCCCATTTGATTTTATCAATGCAAGGAAATAAGTTGCGCTTATTGAAAGTTTGTAACTTCCAATGTTCCACTTGGCAATCTGATCTTATCTTCATTGTTCCTCCTTGTTCGGCTAATTGAATCAGGTCCTAGATTTAATTTTCTATTCTATTTCTTCCCCTCTTTCTGTTGGTCTTGGCCTTGAAAATTGTGAATGTATTATGTTCTATGGATCAAAAGATCAATGGCTACTTTACTGTCTCTAAAATTGACGTTTACATGCCCGTCACTATGTTTCCAATGGCTAGTTGACTATGTTGAATTTGACGTGTCAGGTGCATCATCTCTTGGTCTTCTTTTATCTTTCCACATGGCACTTTTCCAGATTGGACTTTGCCCTTTCAGGCCTTGAGAAATTATCCTTCTATTTCATTTATCGGCCCTTCACAAATTTCCCCTAGGGCTTTTCCTCAGGCAATTTGCTTTGAACATTCCCGTGGACATTTTCCCCAGGGAAAATTCCTGTGAGCAAAAAGTCTGGGTGAAATTCCTCAGGCAAAAAATCTGGGTGAAATTCCCACGAACATTGGATAAGTCTTTGAACATTCGTTTGATGAAGTGTCCTCTACAAGGGCACTTGTCCTTCAGAAAAGTTCTATTTTGCATTGAATCATCCCTTTGAACCTAGTCGATGAACCTTTGTTAAACTGGTTCAAAGGTTCAATGAAGCGTGCCAAGCCTTTGAAGCAAATCTGATGAAAGCATTGAATCGCTTGATTGAACCCAACTTTGAACTATTTGAAGTTGAACCAAAGGATGAACTAAACATTGAACCTATTGTTGATTGTTTGCTAATGAAAATTCATGCAAAAGTCATGAAGCTTGTTGAACTTGGACATTGAACCATTTGATTGAACCAATTCAGAGGTTCAATGAAGTGCACCAAGTGCCTTTGAACCAAAAAGTGATGAACTTGCTATTGAACCGTTGAACCAGAAAGCCTTGAACCAACTGACAAATCAAATAATTGAACCAAAAGATGTTGAAACAAAGGAAATGAACCATCTGAGTGAAATAAAGCATTGAACTGCTTGGTTGAACTTGGATGTTGAATTGTTCCTTTAGTTGAACTGACTGTTGAACCTTTGAACCAGTTGAACCTTTGAACTCAATTGGTTCAATGGTTCAATGGTTCAAGTCATTTTGATTTGACCAAATGTTTGGAAGATGATGAACCTATTGAAGCGACTGAACTTTGAACCTTTATGAAGCGCTTAACTTTTGCCAATGATATTGAACTTGTTGAACTTTGAACTGATTGAACCTTTGAACCAAATTGGTTCAATGGTTCAACGGTTCAATGATTCAAGTCTCCTTTTGTATTCAAATGCTTGCCGATGAAGATTTTCAATTGAACCAAAACTTTGAACCAATCTCAAAAAATGAACAAATGTTAAAAATCAATTCTTTTGACCAAAAACCGCCTGTAGAGTTCGTAGATTTTCCTTTTCTGCAGAGTTCGTAGATTCAAGCTTGCAGAGTCTGTAGATTTTCTAAGAAGCTCTAAAAATGAGAAATATGAATATCTAAGACAAATTTTAAAAATGGAAGATATTATTTTGGTTTGTAGAACCAAAATAATTCAAATGTTGTCCCAAAAATGACTGTTATTTTTGGGAGACAACAACTGGCTCCAGTTGGGGAACTTCTGTCAATTGCAAGACGAATTGGAAGGAGTAGAATCCAAAAACTCGAGTGTCTTCAAGTGTACCATTGGGCTTTGGAGTCATGATTTTTGGAAATGAAAGGCACCAAAAATGAAAACAAACAAAACAAAATAGAAATTAAAACTGTACAAATATACATATATACAGAGGTAATGATCTGACACTTCAAGAATTGAAGTGTTTCAAATGCTGCCCATTATGGGGTAGAGAAAAGAGCGTGACATCTTGGTATTTCAACAAAAAGCTATTGTCACCCATGTGCTAATGAATTTTGAATGGGCCTCTCCAAAGGGAGTCAAACTTTCCATGCATCCCTTTTCGCTCTCTTCTTTTATCCCACAAAAGGACTTTATCCCCAATCTGAAAATCAAGATTTTTGGCTTTCTAATCAAAAAGTTTCTTTATCAAATTTTGATGAACAACAATTCTATCCACCACCATGGTTCTTTGTTCTTCCAACTGAGTCAGGTACATGATTCTTTTGTCAAGAGAACTCTCATATGTCTGATCTTTAATAGCCTTTACCAATTTCAAGGCTGGTAACTCTAAAGTGATTGGTATCTCAGCATTAATACCATAGAGAAGTTGAAAAGGAGACATACCAATTGCCCTTTTTGGTGTGATCCTATCAGCCCACAGAGCATTTACCAATGCTTTGTGCCATGTCCTTTGATTAATATCTACAAGTTTCTTGATAATAGTTACCAAATTTTTATTGCTGGACTCAGCTTGTCCATTTCCTTGTAGAAAATAATCAGAAGAATGAGAAAGCATAATTTCATAATAAAAATAGAATTGCGTGATTTCTTGAGAGTTGAAACAAGTTGCATTATCAGTAACAATTTTGAGTGGGACTCCAAATTTGGAAATGATGTTCTCTTTCAAGAAATTGCATACAACTTCTGAGGTAGCATGCTTTGTTGGGATTGCTTCTACCCACTTAGTGAAATAATCAGTCACTGTAAGGACATAATCATGTCTAACACTTGATGATGAATTTATTGTCCCAATAAAATTGAGTCCCCACTGCTGGAAAGGTTCCTCTATGATCATTGGCTTAAGAGGCAGAGTAGCCAACTTGGGTTTTCTAACAAATTGCTGGCAAAGTTCACATATTCTTACCCATTTATGTGCATCTTGAAAAAGAGTCAGCCAATAATATCTGGCTCTCAGAATTTTGTGAACAGTCACAGGAGCAAAAAAATCTCCTCTGCAAGCTATATTATGGAAAGATTTCAAGAGCTGGGTCTGATGTTCTTTATCTACACATCGAAGAAAAACTCCATCTATATTTCTCTTGTACAGACCATTGTCCCAAAGGATGAAATTGGAAACTTTCAATGTGATGGTTCTCCTCTCTTTGTAAGACAAATGAGCAGGACATTAGCCATAAGTTAGAAAATAGGCAATATCTGAATACCATTCATTGGTAGTAGAAACAAAAAGGACTGTTGGCATATTGTCTACTTTAGCTTCTTCAAGTTGTGTATCTTTTGGCTTATTATCAATCATTAGTTGACAAAGACATTTACCTCTGACCAGCTTTGTTGGCTTGATATCTAGATCAAATTCTTGGATCTTTGCAATTTAATTATCTCTCTTTATGCTAAACTCCTACTGAGTTAAAATAGACTTGATTGTACTATTTGGAACTAAGGCAGTAATATGTGAATTCAGAATATAAAAGCAAAAGTTTTTGACTGCTTTTACCAAGGCATAAGCGTGCTTCTCTATATTCGAATACTTAAATTCATTATTTTTTAGAGGGCAACTCATGAAAGAGATGGGAGATTCCATACCTTCTTTGACTTGTTGGACAAGAATAGTTGAAAGAGTATGCTCAGATGCATAGCTGTATATAATGAAATCTCTGTGATAATCTGGGTAGACCAAGGAGGGAGCGTGAGCAATAGCAACTTTGATATCTTGAAATGTTGCTTTGCCTTCTTTGGTCTAGCTGAAGGTATTCTTTCCTTTCATCATATTTACAATGTGTCTTGTCTTCTCAGCAAATTCAGATATAAATCTCTGTAAGAAATTCACTTTTCTGAAGAAAGAGTGAACAACTTTCTTACTTGTAGGCAAATTCAGCTCTTGAATAGACTTGACTCTATCTGAGTCGATCTTTATTCCTTCTTTGGACACAATGTGTCCAAGGAGTTTTCCTTCTATCACTCTAAAAATAAACTTTTTAGGATTCAAAGAAATACCATTTTCCCAGCAGTGCTCCAACACTTGTTGCAAGTGGCGCATATGATCAAATTAGCATTTTGAAAAGATAGTTAAATCATCAAGATATACAACTATGAATTTGCTAATTTCATATTTAAAAGCCATATCCATATCTCTCTGAAAGGTAGTGCCAGCATTTATTAATCCAAAAGGCATTCTTTTATATGAAAATGTACCCCAAGGCGTGGTGAATGTAGTCTTTTGTTGATCAGTTCCAGCAACTTCAACTTGGTTATAGCCTAAGAAACCATCCAACATTGATAATATTTCTGATCTTGTTACTGTTTGGAGCACTTGGTCCATGATTGGCAAAAGATAATTGTCTTTCAGAGATAACTGGTTCAAATTTTGGAAATCTACACAAATGTGGATTTCACCATTTTTCTTTCTTACCGAAACTATGTTTGCAATCCATGTAGAATGATGGATTGAAAAAATAATCCTATCATTTAACATTTTCTGAATCTCGGACATAATTGTACCTAAAATCTTTGGATTATATTGTCTGGATTTCTGCTTGTAAGGCATTGAATCAGCCTTGAGAGGAACATGATGATGGATTTCATCAGGACTAAGAGACTTTAGATCTTCCTATGAATATGCCAAGACATCAATGTATTGATGAAGCAAAGAAGTAAATTTGAATTTTTCTTCAGGTGTACATCACTTACCAATGTTGAACATTTTTGGATTTTTTTCATTGGTCAGATTCATTTGGTCAAATCCTTGAGAGAAACTCGAATCTGTCTGTTGTTACTTGATGAATCTATCATGCTTGTCAAATAGCTTTTTGAGAGAAACCAAACCTTTAGAAATTTTATTTCCTTTCAGCTATATAAACTCTTCATTTACATCTGAACTAGATTCAGAAATTAATTCAGACTTTTGAGATTCACTGCCTTCAAAATACAGTTATTCAAAATTGTCTTTTCTTTCCAAAAAGGCAATGATCTAATTATCATCATTGAAAATTTGCAAATGATCAGCATTATCAAGAACACTTGGCCTATAGATAAGGTCAATGGTATATTTGGTTTCTTTAAAATCAGAATGTGGAACTAAAAGAGTTCCTGAAATAGCAAGTGCATCAGCGCTATCATTGTATTCTCTTGGAATGGAAGAAATGTTGAAAGCATCAAAGCTTTCAATTTGATCCTAAACAAGATTACGGTAATGGCACAACCTTTCATTCTTAGTTTGATATGAATTTATCTCTTGGTAGACCACTAATTTGGCATCCCCTTTAGCATGAAGACACTTGATACCTCTTTCTTGAGTAGCTTTCATGCCCAGCAAAAATGATTCATATTCAGCTGTATTATTTGTGTTGTTGAATTCTAACTTATATGATGAAGGAAATATATCTCCTTGAGGAGATATCAAAACAATTCTGGCTCCAGAACTAGAAGAAGAACAACTACCATCAAATTCTAGAGTCCAAATCTCATCAGACACTGGCTTTATTTTAGACTTTCCCTCATCAGAGATCAAGGGTCTTTCTTCATGATCTGTATATAAAAAGTAATTACCCATACCTGCAGGTTCAAAAAGGATTTGAGCTTCAGGAGCTGACGTCCTGGTGACTATATACTTTGCTTCCTTTTTAGGAAGTAATTTTTTCATCATGCCTTGTATAGGGATCCTTGCCTCAGATAGATCCATGTTCAGCTCTCCTCCCACATCCTTACAAAATTTTTGTCTAAGTAAAATACCATAAGACGCTGGAACTTCAACCACTAATACATTCGTTTTAATCCTCTTGTTTGGAAAGGCTACAAATGCAAATTGAGCATCTTTGGTCTGCCCCAACAATGGCACTTGTGTGTTTTCCATAGAGAAACATCTGCCAAATGTCTTGGTCAATGTGAGACCAAGAGATTCAGGGACTTTGGTAGGCATGACATTGTCAGATGCACCTAAATCTATTATACAATTACTCAACTTGTGGCCATTGATTAACAAGAAAACATAGAAGGGTTCTATTTTTTTAGAAGCAGTTGAAGCAGTAATAATCAGATTATTTGGACTAGGCATATTTATTAGGAAATCAAAAGTCACTTTTTTGGCCTTTTTCACTATAGGGACGGTCTGATTTTTAACATATTGGACCAACTTATTTAGTTGATCTGGATTGGATTGCAAGTACTCAAATTTAGACATTTGTATTTTTGTCTTTTTGACATGATCAATTATGTCAAATGTCTGAATCGAACTAGGTACAGAGAAAGGTACTTTAGCTTTCTAAGTTTTAGAAGAGATGGGAGGTATACTAGTTTGAGAATTAAAAGTAGAAGGGGAAGGAGAAATAGATGTATTTACCTTTTGAGTGATTACTGGATCTTTTGGTTGAAAGGGCAGAACTGTTCCATGCTTGGCAATTGTGACTGTTGGTTGTGATTGCTCTTCTATCTTTTCTTTATCAACCTGCTAGACTGATTAATTCTTAGACCTAGTAAACACTGCATATGATCCATCTGAAGCTTCTCCTTCACTTTTGGGTTCATTTTTATAATTCAAGAAACCAATGTGGGATTCACCACCTAATTCTTCTTGACTATCTTCAATGATATCAACATCATTTTCTTGATATAATTTAGGCTTATAAGAAAAATCTGATTCTGTCTCAAGATATCCCATTGCTGAATTAGTTGGAGGAGCTTCTAAGGCAAGTTTTCCTTGTGGAGGAGGAAGATGATTTTTTTTCCTTGGTTTCTAGCAACATTACCCTGATATGACTGATTTGGGAATGTTCTTCTGTATGTAAGAGCAAAAGACATTCCTTGATCCATTTGCTTTTTGAGGGCAAGGAGCTCATTCGCTAATTTCTATACCATTTGATCTGTGGTGCTTGTAAATGTAAATCTTGATGATGATGAAGCTCTATTTCTATTGGGATCTCTTCTTATTTTCCCTGCTAATATGAGATCATCTTCTACTTCAGTGGCCAAAAATTGCGCTGCCTTGAGATCTATTTGGCCAGCACGTCTCAAGAGGAGACTGACTTTAGGTAGCTAAGAATTAATGAAAAAGCATTTAAGATTCTCAGCTGTAGGTCTGGAAATCATAGGAATTCTATTTCTCAACTTGTCAAATTTAGCTATGAAGTCTCTCATAGGCTCATGTGGCTCTTTTTTCATTTGTGTAAGTTGAGCTAGAAGTGTATGTGCATCTTTTGCAGGTTTGAATCTAGCCTTAAACTTATCTTTCAAAGTATTCCAATCAGTCACAAATTGAGCCTGTAAATGGTAAAACCAATCTATAGCAAGACCTTGTAGTGTTTTAACAAAAATCCTGACTGCTACATCTTCAAACTCTACCTCAATTACTCCACAAGCTATACTGAATGCTGCAATATGCTCATCAAGATGAACTTTCCCATCACCATGGAATTTTGAGAAATTCTTCCTAGAATTGCATGGAAGTTCATGTAGAGGAGGAGTAAGATTGAGAGGGCCAAAAGCATTACCCTATGGACCTTGAACTGCCATTATAGGGTGTTGAAAAGGAAGGATAACAAATCTCAATGGGGTAATTATAGGCAAAGCTTTATCAATAGCAGAAGTTGATATTTCTCCTGGTGATGGAGATCTAGTTTTAGTAGGAGAGAAGCTCTTGGTTCATTGTAAATGAGATGGTGAAGAAAACAAATCAAAATCACTTTGCTATACTTGCTCGAACATAGGATCAACGACACCTTTAGCCCTTTGACTTTGTGTATATCTTGAATCTACCAGATTTGTAAAACAAAATTTGAAAAGAATTGACTTTGCTTCAGTTAAACTTGAGGATTTAAACTGTGTGTTCTTTTCCTGTGGGTGTGGAGGTGAATGGAATGGATAGACTATAATTGGATAATAGGTAATTCCCCAATGGAGTCGCCAAAAACTATTGGTTGATTATTTTGTCTATTAGCGTACTAGTAAACAAAATAGGTCTTGTCAGCCAAAGCAAGAAAATTACTTGTCCTAATGTGTAAGTTTATCACATCAGAAGGAGACTTCTCTTTCCTCTCATCAAGGGGAGGTTCCCTATGGATATGCTTTGTATATATATGAACAGAAAATAGTACTCAAGGGTAGGACCATACATCCATCTCTCTTTCTTCAGAGATGATGTATATAAAACAATGGAAGAACTCAAGAGAATTACAGACAACACTCCTCTTCTTTCAGAAAAACTATTCAACCAGTCACAAGAATACTCTTGGAAATAAAAGTAGAATATGACTGAAGTATGGTAACCAGCAAATCAAGACACAGCACAAAGTCTGCACAAGAAATATTCAAGAGTGATATACAAAGAACAATGAAAGCTCAAAGGCTTTCCAAAGTTCTTTACATAGCAATGAAAATATAAACACACTGAAGGAAGCTATGGGGGCACAATGTCTCTCCACAGTTGATTCTCCAGGACACCTTCTTGACAAATTTACTAATTCTACTTATTAAATCAATGAAACAAACAAGATATCACAACACAATGTCCGAAAAAGTCCCTTGTTTTCATTAACAAAATATGATAAACAGACTGAGCACAAAGTCTCAATGATGCCTCTCAATTTTGGTAGAGTTTCATTCAGATTATGAAAAAGTAGATCCTTATTACAATAGAAGAAATTCCCTTATATAGCCTTTTCAAAAAGGACTTGGGAACAATCAATACATCAATTTGCATTGAAATCTATTATGGAGACACGCTGGAACTTAGGGGCCCTTTTCCCATTTGATTTTATCAATGCAAGGAAATAAGTCGCGTTTATTGAAAGTTTGTAACTTCTAATGTTCCACCTGGCAATCTGATCTTATCTTCATCATTTGTCCTTGTCTAGATAATTGAATCAGGTCCTGGATTTAATTTGCTATTCTCTTTCTTCCCCGCTTTTTGCTGGCCTTGGCCTTGAAAATTGTGAATGTATTTTGTTCTGTGGATCAAAGGATCAATGGTTGTTTTAATATCTCTAAAATTGACATTTACATGCCCGTCACTGTGTTTCCAACATCTAGTTGACTATGTTGAATTTGACGTGTTCGGGCACATCATCTCTTGGTCTTATTTTATCTTTCCACTTGGTGATTTTCTAGATTGGACTTTACCCTTTCAGGGCTTGAGAAATGATCCTTTGGATTTTTTTTTGGCCCTTCACAAATTTCCCCCTGGGCTTTTCCTCAGGCCATTCGCTTTGAACATTCCTGCGGACATTTTCCCTAGGGAAAATTCCTGCGAGCAAAAATTCCAGGTGAAATTCCCTGGGCAAAAAGTCTGGGTGAAATTCTTGCGAGCATTGGACAAGTCTTTGAACATTCATTTGATGAAGTGTCCTCCTCAAGGGCACTTGTCCTTCAAAAAAGTTCTCTTTTACATTGAACCATCCCTTTGAACCTAGTCGATGAACCTTTGTTGAACTGGTTCAAAGGTTAAATGAAGTGTGCCAAGCCTTTGAAGCAAAGCTGATGAAAGCATTGAACCACTTGATTGAACCCACCTTTGAACTATTTGAATTTGAACCAAAGGATGAACTAAACGTTGAACCTGTTGCTAATTGTTTGCTAATAAAAATTCTTGTAGAAGTCGTGAAGCTCACTGAACTTGGGCGTTAAACCATTTGATTAAACCAATTCAGAGGTTCAATGAAGCATGCCAAGCACCTTTGAACCAAAAAGTGATGAACTTTCTATTGAACCATTCAACCAAAAATCCTTGAACCAATTGAAAAATCAAATGATTGAACCAAAAGATGTTGAAACAAAGGAAATGAACCATTTGAGTGAAATAAAGCATTGAACTGCTTGGTTGAACTTGGATGTTGAACTGTTCCTTTGGTTGAACCAACTGTTGAACCTTTAAACCCATTGAACCTTTGAACCCAATTGGTTCAATGGTTCAATGGTTCAAGTCATTTTGATTTGACCAAATGTTTGGAAGCTGATGAACCTGTTGAAGCGACTGAACTTTGAACCTTTATGAAGCACTTAACTTTTGCCAATGATATTGAACTTGTTGAACTTTGAACCGATTGAACCTTTGAACCAAATTGGTTTAACGGTTTAATGATTCAGGTCTCCTTTTCTATTCAGATTCTTGCCGATGAAGATTTTCAATTGAACCAAAACTTTGAACCAATCTCGAAAAATGAACAAATGTTAAAAATCAATTCTTTTGACTAAAAACCACCTGCAGAGTCTATAGATTCAAGCCTGTAGAGTCTATAGATTTTTTGAGAAGCTTTGAAAATGAGAAATCCAAATATCTAAGACAAATTTTGAAAATGGAAGATATTACTTTAGTTTGTAGAAATAAAATAATTCAAATGTTGTCCCAAAAATGACTGTTATTTTTGGGAGACAACAGTTTCCATTGTTAATTGATGATGGTATATCATATGAATCTGATATACATCTAGCCACATAAATGGTAAAATTATAATTAGAATGATAAATTTATATTTTCAAACCCTATCCTTCTTTTATTGTGATGCCTTTAGTAGCACATTGAATAGGGTCTACACTTCCATTTAATTTCTTGTCATCAATATTGTAAAAAAAACTTCCAATGGACTTACAAGGAAAATTAGGATTTTTTGTGTCCCTCTAGACTAGGAGTTAATGCACCTTATATTAAATTTTTAACCATTTCTCTGAAGCCCTACATGAAAACTACAAAGACATAAATTTTCTCGATCTATTCTAATTATTAGGATTATGAATCATAAGTAAACTTACCTATCACCTTGGACATAAAATTTGAGTACCCTTCAACATATGTATATTAATATAATCAATAAGTCTCATATCCTCCTCTAGACTCACGTTCTAATTTAAGATTTTCCCTTTTTTCATTTTATTTTTTTAATTGTTGGCATTGTGCGGACCTTGTTACAAAAGCAGAGGTAAAACTAGATATTTGATCATTTGTAAAACTATCTTTTTAAAATTGCATTATATATCTTTCCACATGCCATGGTTGTATCTATAGATGTATGAATAGTATTTTGAGTTTTGAAACTAAACCTTTTGGTCAAATAGTTTGGGTATTTATGAAAATTACTTATGTAGAAATTGTTTTTTGGACAATTTAGTGTATAATTTTTTCTTATCGATATTGAGGGAAAGGGTCCTCACCTGTACAAAAAAAGACAAAACATAAAAATGAAAAGGATTTCAAACATGATGGAGTCGACAAACCCAATTCAACTCCCAGATCTAGAGTTACCAAAAATTGAGGAACACAATTAGATATTCAAAAGCAAAAACGACCCTGAAAACAAAAATAACCAACAGAGAAATAATAGGAGAGATACATGAATATTAACCAAGAAAGCCTAGGTTGTCTTATTTCATAAGCATATGTCTTTTAGGTTTGTAAACACTATCTAGCCTAATAGTATCCACCATAGTCTATAGCCTACTCTACATTAAGAGATAAACCACAACCCTAGAGTTTTTTCATGACCACCAATAGAGCCCCTGGTAATTTCCACTTCCAAAGCTACCAACACACCATAACTCAATAAGAAACCAACCAGGTAGTGTGAAAAAATTTAAATTATTGAAAATTAGAAAACAAATTGTCAATGGATGAAGGGATGGTAATGGATGAAATTACTACTGCTTTGGAGGGAAACCAAACCAAGAATGAATCTATTAATTAGACAAAACATGATTCTAATTATCAGAAAACAATCAAGTGGATTGAGCCTAGATAATGAGAACTTAAGAAATGTAGGAATAAACTAGTCATATCGTTGACTCAATTTAGCCATCCCTATAAATCACCACAAAGTTCCTTCCAAACTATTACCTCCATCACCAGTCTAGCTTATACCTAGTTTTGAAGCACCTAATTTAAATTCCTTACAAAATACGATGTTAATTATGAATTTTTTTGTTATTCTATAGAGATTGTAAATACATGTCACTAATGATGACCCAAAAATCCTCCAAGAATTATACTAAATAAATCTAAAAAATCAACCTGAGCCTCTGATCATAAATAGACTCCTAAAAATCCATCTCTTTCCTTTGCACATGTATCAAAAGGAAAGGGGAAGAAATAGCCACATTCAATTATATAGAGAACCTTCCTCATAATCCCATAAAATTTGAGAGATTAAATTATAAATGCAAAACATATCATGCCAAAGAAGAGATATATAAACCCATACAAGCATTTGAGTGATAATGGAAAAAATATTCCATGACAAAAAATTCAATGAACACTAAGTTGGGAATTCAAAACACACATTCCAAATCTTTGGTAAGTCTAGTCATGAGGGAAAATCATCACGAGAACAATAATATAACCCTCATAGGCTAGGGATGTCTTAATTGCTAATAAACTCATTACCCAACTAAGTGTCATACACATTATCAATCACTACTTCCTTCAGTGGGTCCACCACATATTTGGTCAAAAAATTAGCCTGTTTGTTGGATTTTTGGAAGTAATGGGAGATGAACCAAAAATCCATGTTATTGAGACACTAATCCTTTGCATGATGATTCCTAATATCCTCCATAATGAGTTTTTAATCTCCATCAATTTCAAAAGAGTCAATGCTATATTGTCTTGCAAATCAAATGCTCAAAATAACTACTTGAGATTCAACCTCATTATTAGTACCATCTTAGAGACTAAATGAAGAGGCATGGATGAGAGACCTTGAAAAATATTGAATGATGTAACTAACCATCGAGGCTCTTGGGTTCCCAAACATAGCACCATGAAAAATAATTTTAAAATGGCAATAGGTGGTGGAACCTGAGAGGACATATCACGAACATGAGAAGCAAAACCATTTACTCTACACCCATTAATGGGGGGATAAAAATAAACATCTAATTTATATTAATCATCATATCCCAAGAGGATAGGGAACCCAATTTTATGATATAATGCATAGACATTACCTTAGAAATAACTATTTCCATCTTGAGTAGAAACTTTGGTAGATCAAGTACCTATTCATATAAAATATGATGGTTTCTTTCCTTTCAAATGTTCTAGATAAGGATGAATGTAATAAAAATATAAAGGTGCATAAGACATCCCATTCACAAGAAGAATTACAAGAATAAAATACATGAAATATAGTAATTAAATGGGCCTAATAACAACATAATCTCTTCCATAATGAATCACAATAAGCAATAACAAAGGTTCAAGCAAATAAGAGATGGTCAACATATTCTTCTTCATCCAAAAATAAATAGTTTTTAGACAACCCAAAGTATCCCATTTTATTGAGGTGATCTTGGATCAAGATTTTATTGTGTAAAAATGTCCATGAAAAATCTCCCATTTTTGGAATCCCCTTGCAGTTTCAACATAAAAGAGTTAACTTAGTCCAACATTCTTCCTTAGCAACAGTCAAATGATAACTCAAATTTAATCTATAAAATCCTAAATTTGATAATATCTAGCACAAGTAATCATCATTGGAATTCAAGAAAACCTTGAATTTTCTTAAAGGGGAAAGTAATATATTCCTTTCATGGGATGAGATAGGAACCAAATCAAGATATTTCCATTTTCCAGTAGTACCAAAAGATTGTGGATTGATCTCTGAATAATCCCAAACCATCATTTCCCAAGTGACATTCAACAAATTAATATATTCTTTTAAACCTCCCATTTCTTTTATAAGGTGATGACCATTACATGAATCATCCCAAAAAAAATCTTTCCTTCCATTGTTGATGACCCAAGAGAGATGATTGGTGATAAAGGGATGACATTGCAGTAAAAATATCCAAATATGAAATCTAGCTAGTAGAGAGGTAAATAATATAATATCTGAAGGATCATCATTCTTCAGATATTTTTGGTTAATAATTTTGCTACATAATTAGTGTATCTCATAAAATATATTCCAAACCAACTTTACTCCCAAAGTAAGATTATGGAAGTTTGTAACTCTCATTCCAGTGCCCCCCACCTTTATTGAGAGATAAAATATATCCCAACATACAAGATGAACTTTATTAGAATCCTGAAAACCTTTCCAAATAAAGATTATTTATGTTCACATTTTTTTGGGGGGTCATAAAAACAAAAGGAGGTAAATTGAATTAACACTCAGAATGGACTTAATCAAAGTGATTTTACCTGCAAAGGATAAGAATTTACCTTTCCACATAGTAATTATACTCATTTGAGAGTCCAAAAAATTAATCCAAATACTTGAGTTTCCTTTCCCAATAAAATTGGGGAACACCTAAATATTTAGTTGGTAATCGACCAATTTCAAAATTGAGAACATGAGCTAGTCTGAGTTGTTGTTTAGCCAGGTTAGGAAAAAAAAAATTAGACTTGTGATCATTTAAATCTTGGATAAAATAAAAATAATATCTATACAATAAAACATGGAATAGGGAAGCCTCCATGATAGATGCTTTACTAAAAATAAAGGCATCATCCACAAATAGTTGGTGTGTTAAATTAACAATACTTTTTGAAACAATGAAATTTTTAATTGAATTAGAGTTTTTTTCAACATTAATCGAATGACTAAGAGATGTATCCATTAGGATGAATAAAAAGGGATTAAATATCCTTGTTGAATACCTATGGTGGCTTCAAAGAACCAATTGGACTACCATTAATATGAACAAAAATGTTTGGGGTTGATATACAACTATAAATCCAATCAGACCATTCTTTGGAAAAGGTAAATCATTCAGTAAATTTCATCAAGAACCTCCATTTGACCTTGTAATATGATTTTTTAATATCCATATTGATAAACATTCATTTTTTTCTTATTTAAATTAAGAGAATGTATGAGCTATGGACCAAAAATAATACCCTCCTAAATATGTCTACTTAGAAAAAACACACTTTTCTCAAGAGAGATGAGAAGAGGTAGAAAAGATTATAATCTAAACCAAATGGCTTGTGAAATGTTTTATGAGATAGTATTGCACAAATATATATGTCAAAAATCACTGAAATTCACATGAGAGGCCCTTATAGGAATGAAGGAAATGAAAGTGTAATTTAAATATTGGATAATTGTTTACACTTGCCTAGAAAACTCAACCACTACTATATATTTTGAGCCAATGATTGGCAATAAAGATTGAAAAAATACATTGGGAAACCATCATGACCTAGCACTTTATCTCTCTTCATGGTAAAAATATCTTTCCTAAATTCATCCTTGATAAAGGGATCCATTATAAGATCATTTTATTGATGATAATCCAATGGTGGAATACTATCTAGAAGAAGTGCCTAAGATCTCCAATTAGAAGCGTTAGGGAACGATAGCAGTGTATAGAAGAAACTGTCTACTTCTTTTTTTATATCAGAATTGAGTTCCAATGTAACACCATTTACATCCTGTATTTTAGAAATTATGTTAAAACATATTTCAGCCTTCGTGGAGTTGTGAAAAAAATTCTTATTCTTATCACCCTCATTGATACAAAATTCTCTATATTTTTGTTCTGAATTATTTATTCTCTATTGTGAAGTTCCTCAAACTCTTGTAATAAAAATTACTCTTTATCATAATACCTTGTATCCATCGAAAAAGACATGACCATCTCATTAAGAGAAAACAATTCTAATTCAACTCTATTAATTTTCTCAAAAAAAATATAAAGTGAGTTTAGTTACAGTGTTCCAAGAAATTTTTGATAAAATATGATCTTTTTGGCAAAAATATATATGCAATTGCCTTTTGTAATTGGACAAAATTTCCCCAGAATTGAACTCTTTAATTTTTTTTGGATCTCTTAACCACATAATTTAAAATTTGAAGGGGAAAAAAGAAACAAATTGATCTTAAGATATTTCCAACATCATTGGAGAATAATCTAAACTAGAAAGTGGTAAAATTTAAATTTCAAAATTCCTTGAGGAATTCAAGCATATAGGATTAACAAGAAACCGGTCCAATCTTTTTAAAAAATTGGTAAATCATTTTCTATGATTATTATAAATATAGAGATATTTATTTAGAATAATATCCAC
Source organism: Torreya grandis (assembly GCA_037957365.1). NCBI lineage: Eukaryota > Viridiplantae > Streptophyta > Pinopsida > Cupressales > Taxaceae > Torreya > Torreya grandis. The sequence goes on from JARHVA010003862.1 coordinate 1,703,507, forward strand.
CAGTTGAAGAGAATCAAAAAAGAAAACAAAATCTTTCTATGAGGCAAGAGGTCTTCCAACACACCCCCATTTGTCAACTAGAGCAAGTATAGCATTTAAAATACCCCCAGTACAAAACTCTCCATTGGTTGAAAAATATATGATTTTCAAGATCTCAAACCAATATTATCATTTCAAAGTGTGAATATTTAGACCATAAATATTGATAAAATAGAAAATAATGTCAGAGGAAAAATACTTTATCTTTCTCCACTACTAGTTAGGGTTATGATCCATTTGAGTCATGTCATCCTTGAAGGGATTCCATAGAGTTTTTAAACCTCTTGACACAACAATCGAATCTATAAACCATCTTTTATATTTCAAACAAAAATGGAGGACCATCTTCATAGCTTCATGCAAGAGTTATTTGATTTTTTGGAAGAGAATAATGTCAAAGAAGAGTGGAACAACTTGATAGTTTGGCAAGAATCACTTATTAGGGACATTTATACCCCTAACATTCCAATAAAAAAGCTTCATAGTGCTAAAGATGGGATTTCCGCCCCTCTCACTTCAAAAAAAAATGTTATATCTTTTTAGTTTTCCAAATTACCATGTTCCAACAGACATTCTAAATTAGGTTTTTGACTTCTTATACCTTTTTCCTACATTTATGATCGGCCAAAACACATGGTTTTTGAGAAACAAATAAATATGCATTGATCCTAAGTCTTTTACTGGGTCACTTTCCTTAAAAAATAGACATTTACCTTTAACATTTTGAAGCAATCCTTGATCATCCAAAAAGTTAGAAGTTTCAATCCCTTCTAGGTGAAATGCTTCCCCAATTAGGACTAGCTTCCTGTATTTGAAATTTCTACCATTTTTTCCAAAGGGGAGTCAACAAGGCCCTCCATACTTTGAATATACTTTTTTAACTCTTAGAGCCATACATGTTATCTACAGGAAAGTGTATTCTAGAGTTTTGAAGAATGATTTACCATTTTTTTTATCATTACGTCCTTAGAATGGATAGTAGAGGGATACATCCACACATTATGGAGCTGAGAAGAAGAGGTTACTTTGGGTGTGCCTACCTCAATATTTGAAAATCAACTTCCTTTATTTCTTCTCAAAAAGAGTTCGTAAGTTGGAGTGGTTTTGGCCTTCCAAACTTTATTTAATAATCTAGAATAATTATTTTCTTAGTAGTGGTAGAACAAAGACTCTTTAGACATTATTTGTAAAGAGGCCTAGTATTATGGCATCCATAACAACAAAAAGGTAGAGTTTCTATGTCAATATGTTGAACTCATTCTTGACCAAAAGACTTGAGATAGATAATAATGTGAGATTTATTAATACATTGGAGATGGATAATAATGTGAGATTAATTCATACATTTGATGGAATAAATGTATGATTTTTTATTATTCATATGCTTAACATGTTATGTGAAATTATTGCTATTATTTTTTAATCCATATGAATCTATTAGTTATATTATGATTAACCAAATATCGCATTTACTATACTATCACGGGTTATATGCACACATTCACAAGGTTTTGTTATACATAATTCTATAATATAGTTTTAAACCACCAATGGAACTATAAGTATAAGAACACACCCCTACATCTATGTTTATATTAATATGCACATGTATACCTATATTCACATTTAACATACCATTATTCATAAATACGTAGCATATTATAATGTTATATTCACTTAACAGTTTTTATATCACTTACTAGATATGATAAGTAACCTCAAGCATATCATAAATATATCACAAGATAATAAAAGACTACGTTGTGTTATTTATGCTCCACATCCCTTATGAAAAGCTACATAAAGATTTTGATATACTATAACTACAAATAAATGCCTACAATGTTTTGCATTCCAAATAAGGTTTTCAACAATCCTTTGTTAGAATAGATCAACTATCCATTTCAATATTGGAATATTAATAAACAAACCATCTCGATCAAGTTTAGGTTATATATTTTTCCTTATCAAATCATAATTTATTTATGATTCTGCAACATCCATAGTTTGTTACCGTACATCTTATTATAAGATCTGTTTATGTTGATCCCTTTTGAATGAACTCTATTAATATTTAAATATATAATCATGTATAAGTAAATTCATATGAACACACATCACATTTAATTTCATATGGTTGAACTCTATTCAGAAGCTTTATATATCTAAGAGTTTATATATTCTCATAAAGCATACTACCATTCTCCTACACTACACATTGCATTTAATATGCTTTAGGTGATAAGACAAAACATATACATTAAACCCATTATAAGATGATGTAGGTTGCACTAAGATATATTTGCTTCATTTACTTATCAACAACTATATTAAACCAGATTGATAGGTTTAAACTAGGAAAAATATTCTACTTTTTAAGCTAGATTGCTATTGCTAATAATTTTGCTTAGCTTTTTTATGGACAAAAGAAGTATGGTTGAAATATACCTTTCATAAACTAAGAATTATTTAAAAAAATGATAGTATGGTGTATTAATGACTTAATCTTAGATCCATTCTAATAGATATTCAGCAAATCTAACTATCCTTTAATCAAGGTAAAGCAATATTCAAAAATGTTTAACTAAATTCTTAAAAAAGCTACAGGTATCACTCCATATGTTTGATCTAATTTAATGTCAATATAAATAACTTATTCATATGCATAAATAGTTTTCTTAAATAATAAAAAATCATGGCATAGTTCAAGTGTTTAACTATGTATAGCATCATATTGCCCCATAAGATTGATTAAATATGGTGTTTTCATAAACAGTCATAACACCTTTTTCCTAAATATATAAGCCATCCAATTCAAAATAAAAATATATAGTAGTATTCAGCTTAACGTGAAGGTCGTCAATGGATTTTGTATATTATATTTATATAATGTTAGATCGCTTCATATTTTACTTGCACAGGCCGTATAGGTCTTGGTTATCACTTGTTAATAAATATATATAGCTAGCTACATATATTACTACATAGTCCTCCAAGTGGTTCGTTGGGTATTTCCTATACTTAATATATTCATCCATCCACACACCTCATAAATAATAATAGATTAAATTTAGGCACTTAAAAGTATAAATAAACATGAAACTATGAATAAAAACACATGAATTAAAAATAGATCTCAAGATATTAAACCTTCTAAAATACTATAGAGGTTCTTATACACCCTATTCTACCCTATTCTAGAGATTTTTTGTCAAATTCCTAATGCATATGACCCATCATATGAGATCTTGTCCTTATGTATAAATATAACTTATTAATAGAGACCAAATCTTGGGTGAGCTTAACCTTATGTATAGTGAGCCTCTACTGAGGAGAAATAGAAACCGATAAATAGTAGGTATAGATAAATTGAAGATAAATATCCTTTTAAAGGATTTATTAGAATCTATACTACTTTTATTTTTATTTTCATCTGAATAATTTATGATCTCTAAAACCTTCATGCAAAGGAGGTTTATGAACACACTATGAATGTGCTTATGTGAAATATTTTCCTTTTTTCCCCATATCTATTTTTTCTTCATATGTTTTAGATTTTATATCTACTAATAAGTTATGGATTTGGTTTTTTCACATCTTATAAAAACTTTGTTATTTCTTTCCTTATTCATCTTAATCCTTCATTAGTAATAGTCAATGTCCACTTTCCCTTATCAAAATAGAGGCTTCATCTCTGATGGGGTTCTAAACCTCTATTAGCTAAATTCCAAAGGTAGAGTTATATGAACATTTAACCTACAAAATGGACTATATCATCTATTAATGTGATGAGCTTAACCTTAAAACATATACACATTTTATGCAAGGTTATATGTACATTTTATGCACTCCTAAATCTACTATGATCACAAATATGAATGACTCTGTCAAAAAGATATAACTTGGTAAAATTGACTCATTCAAAAATATTGTTGACTGGTTTATCAAATTTTAT